>JAOXJP010072438.1:0-29375 GCA_025762735.1 Platanus orientalis
GGTGTAGGATCTTTATGGGATTCTTATCCTTAGGCTGTGGGGCCCAATATCTTTAATTAAGTCAAACTGGATTAATGACACTCTATCTTTTGTTAACTACAAACTGGCACACCACTAATTGCAATAATCCCTGTTACATATTGCAATTGATCTCCCAAAGATAAGAAAATAACAATGAAGCCCTTCTACACAGATATTTCACAAATATGTTATTCCACTTCACAATATTCCTTAATAACCTTCAGGATAATAAAATAATCATTGTTTAACTCTTATGATCATTAGAACATTATCATTAGGAACTTAATGAATCAATTGGATATTTGAAAATATTAATTTGATAAAATCATTTTCAAAATAAAATATATAAATTATAATATAGTTTTGAAAACATTTGACAAACACTTTATCAAAAACCACTGGCCAGAATTTTATGTCCAATTAAATCACATATTTCCTAAATTGAATATTCTCCTATTTAAGCGAAATGGATTTCTTGTCGGGCATTTGCATCCTCTCAAGTATCATGTAGGCTATCCAAATTAACCATGATATGGCCTCAAATTAGGCATCATTGTTTGGTAGCTTAAAATAACTAACACAATAACTTAGAGAAATACAAACCCCTCAGGTCTAAGGACGAGTTTGTAAATATGAACAATACTTATCTTGATAGTGATGTTTTGCCCAGTGTGTTAATAATAGATCCCTTTAATACATTTATATAATGCACCCACGTGCAAGCTTAGAGTCTCACTCCAGTAACTGAGATTATATCACTCCATTATATGATAGTTTTACATGTAGTAGCCCTATAAGTGATGTGTCCAGCATTACCTATAATTGTAAACTTTCAGGTCTATAAGAACTAGATAATCAGATCTCTTCACACATTTCAATGTGTCTGACATCTTACTATGTTACCTGATAACCACTTATCTCATTTAATGAGATCAAATAATTACTCATACAAAAAAATACATGTGATGATAGAATAAATAGTTATTATTAATTAATCATGCCTATATTTTATGTACATAGCTTTGTCAAGACACATATTACTTTCTAACATGATCAACATTCCAATCCCTTATCAAAGAGCTGTTGCATTTGGATCTCTCATTCACCTTAGTCTTTAATTTGTTTTTCGTGTCTGATCTGATAAGTTCTACCATGAATTTAGGTCGCATTTCTATGTTAGATAAGAGAAGCAACTAGACTTTTGTTAATGAAGAGAATGAAGCAAATGTTATATCCAGGATTTTGGTGTCTAGGATCGTGGGGATGACACATGGAAGAAAATGGGTAAGAATTTGGGTGTGTTAGAAGAAATTTCAAATACCCGCCCATTTTTTCTATGTTTCATTTCTACGGTCCTGGATATAACATCAACACAAACAATCAATTTTCAAAAAAAAAAAAAAAAAAAAAAAAAAAAAAAAAAAAAAAAAAAAAAGCAAAAACAAATAAAAGGAAAAGAAGATATTGTAGCTACACGATTGGAAGAAACCTTGGTTTAGAGGAAAGTAAAAAACATTTTTTATTTATATCATTAAAAGCAAGCAATGTTTAAGCAAGGAATAATAAGAGTGATTCTCTATGTTGACATAGACCTTGTAGGCATGCCATTGATTGACACATTATGTGTTTTTTAATTTGGTGTCTATTTTTTATCGCTTACTTTTTCAATTGAACATTTGTTTGGATGATTTTACCCCCAACACAACATGTGTTGGCTTATACTTTGTCATAGATGCTACAAACTCTTTTTCATCATAGAACATTTACTATGGTCTTTTTTTTTTTTTTAAGCTTTAATCCCTTTTTTCTTTTTGGTAATAATCTCTTCTGTTAATACGTGCCCTCTCTTCCACTTAGTAAAAAAGAAAGAAAACTTCAATTTATGGTCATAGGTCTTCATAAACTTCTCTTTAACCACTTGAGCAATCTAGTTAATGCGGTCTTTCAAAGTGGTCAGACTTGTTGCTCTAGCCTATCAAGTGTTTTTTCTGTATTGACATAGGCCTATGTAAGTGTGCCATTGATTGAACATGATGTGCTTTTGAATTTGGTGTCTCTTTTTTTACACCTGAACACTTTTTGAGCCCCCAACACAACATGGGCCAGTTTATAATTCACCATAAACACTATAGACACTTTGTCATCATAGAACATTTTTTCCCCTTTTTTTTTTTTCTTTTTAGAATTTGAAGGGGAGCAACTGCCCCCTTGCCTAAGGCTATCAATTAGGCCGGGTTGGCCCGAAGCCTGATATGTCCAATCCCACAAAATAATTGGGCTAGGCCAACCTAATTATGGGATGGGCTGAGTTTGGGCCTAACTTCTTAGGCCCAAAGTTTCATTCGGACCGAGTTTGGGTAGACTCAAATTCAGCCTGAGGCCCGACCCAGCCAAGCCTGAACTAGTTAGCAAATAATAATTTTATTTATATGCTGATATTAGATTTATATATTTTTTAGTTTTATTCTTGTCAAATCCATATATTTTTAACAAATTTACTGTCATCAAATAGTTCAAGTGTCAATTGGTTTATGTATTTAAGGGCAATCATGGTTCTAAAATCAGACCAAAAATTAAGAAATTTTTTGTTTTAATTCGATTAGTCCGAACTTGGCCAAAAGCCCGTTGTTTTAAAACAGATTGAATTTGGGTTCAACTTTTAGGTCTGAAGTTTTATTCGTGCCGATTTTGGACTCAGGTAAAACATTTCGGGCAGAGTTCGAGCATACCTCAACCTGACTGAGCCCGGCCAGATTGAAAGCTCTACCCTTGCCCTTATGTGGCTCCGCCACTAATAAACACTAGAAACACTTTGTCATCAGCAAGACAACAACTGCCCCTAGTGGCGGAGCCACTGCTTGGAGTGAACGCCTCGACCTTGCTTGACCAGAAAAGGAAGAAACGTGGCAAGCTTCACCACTTTTATGAATAGATTGATATCTACAATAGAACTTTGAACTACATTTTCTACCCTAGTTAGAACGATTTGAATACAATAGGGATAGAAAGACCTGAATAGGGGATAGGGGTTTTCTTCCTCGATAGTAAAGGTGACTGTTGGAGAAGGACTCCATTTGGAAAGCAACGCAATCCGACCATTTGGTCAGAAACAAGATATGGGTATAAAAGGGGGGGTTTTGAGCCTGGGATGAAAAGTGCAGTGTTTGAGAGTAAGAGTGGATTTGGTGAATTGGAAACTTCACCAATTTTGTGAAGTTTTTTCCTTACCTTGACACCTTCCAAGTTTTGATTAAATAAAACAACCTGATTTTTAAATGGCTAGCTAAACTGTCCTTCTTTCTTCCTCTTTCCACTTGCATCCACCGTCATCTTCTTCATCCCACTTCCAACCACTGTCACTAGGAGTGTCAATGAGCCAAGCTTTGCCCAGTTAGGCTCATCACACAAAGTTAAGGCTCATACTCAGGTTAAGCTCGTCACAAGCTGAGCTCAGGCTCAGCTTGTGCTCGTCCAATCATATCATATGTTCCTAATATATATATAATATATATGTGAACAAGGTCAAAAAGTGTAAAACAAATAAATTCACACTCCAAAAAGTTAGCGTCCAAAACGAAGTATCGAATTCAAAGAATTAAATATTAAAAAAATAAATAAGTGGATCATTAGTTCATTAGATACATAATGTCTTAGACATTGTTTATTCTTATTATTATTAATTTTTTTTGAAATTTTTTCATAAAAACAAATTTTTATTTGATTGACATTGATTTGACTAATGTTTAATCAGATTTCTTTATAAAAAAATCAAATCAATTTTAAACAAGTACTAAGTGATTTGATTTTAAAAACATAATGATTTAACATATATAAATTAAAAAAATGATATGATTTATTGAAATAATCTTAACGGCCGAGCACTTAGTGAGCTGAGCCTAATAGAGCTCGGCTCAGGCTTGTTTAACTAAGCGAGCTCAGTTAGAGGCTCGGGTTCGGCTCATGACGGGCCAAGCCGAGCTCGCTCGGCTCATTGACAACCCTAACTGTCACCAGCTCAAGTCCTCCGGCACTTCGTGATGGAAAATATCCCAGACCCCTAATCATCGAACCCAACTCTTTCGTTTTTTTCATGATTTTGTCACTTATAGGTAAAGGTCTCATTGGGTGAGAGTTTATCCCAAAAGTTTTGGCTCTGAGCCAAGCCCAATATAAGAAGCCTTTTCCAGACGGATAGGTTCTCCACCCATTAGTAACTTTGTGTGAGATCTCTTTGTAGCTATGGAGAACTAGAATGTTTCAGGATTTGTCCTTGGGTGAGGGTCCTATGTGAAGAAATCATAGAAGAGAAGAGCACGAAAGAGACTCTGAGAAGTGAGAACAGAAATAGGAGAATGAGAAGTTGGCCGGCGCGCCTTTCTTAGGGGCCTGACGTTCTATTTATAATCGTTTCATTAAGAATTCTTACAATTTCTTGATAACTACTCCTACTTACAGTTACAACCATCTACATACTCCTCTTAACAAACTTTCTGGTTTACATGTTACAGGTGTTATGACTACGTGTACATCATCCCCCCCTCAAGTTGAGCGGGGGAAGCCAGACGAAACTTGGTACGAAACGTTGAGAATTTGGGTAAACATAGCGACTTCATAAGTATATCGGCCTGTTAGTTTAATGAATTTAATTTATATTACTTCTGGCCATGTCTTGTTGAATCTAGTATCTTTAGTCGATGTTGTATATTTATGCAGTGAAGGCTTTTCCTAAGGATGACCCAAGCAAGCCTTGCAAGCTTACCGCCTTCTTGGGTTAAAAGGCTGGGATGACACACATTGTCTGAGAAGTTGACAGGCCTAGGTCAAGTAAAGCAGATTTGTTATTAATTTATTATTACTTGTTTCCTTTGATGAAGCTATTTCATATTATGTGTTAATAATTGTGATAGTAGATGTTTTGTTTGCTTTCTTATGCTTTTTATTTACCTCTCATTTCTTTTCATAAATCATAAATGAAATGATTTGTGTCAAATGGAGGAAAAACATGATCGTCGTCAATGAGGCCGATGAAGACAGAGACGATATAGAACTACTAATGGAATTATTGGGTTTATCAGAAGAAGAACAACAACAACAAAAGAAGGCAAGCGGTGGGTCTTGCTTTTGCCATGGTGGGTTTTATTCAAAGATAGTTGGGGTGAAGGGACTCTAAGTGTGTGACGGAAATGGAAAGGTTGGATGGGTGTATTAAGTACTTTTTAAATGGTGGTGGGGGAAAGAGGATGGAGCCTTTGAGATTGGTTCATTTGCTTTTCGGTAGAGCTGCTTGTGTTTGGGAGGACGGTGGTGCCTGTGGAGATTTTGAATTCCTTCCAACTATGGAGGAATTTTTGCAGAATGATCCCCCACTTACTTAGAACCTTTTTCTATAAATTAAAAAAAAAAAAAAAAATGTTCTCGGCTTGTGTATCTCAAGATGGAAAGATTTTACAAAATGTTATTTAGTTTTTATAACGGTTGTAGTTCTAACAATATTTCAATGTATTTATTCTATAATGTTTGCAACAGTTATAGACTCATAGTTCTCCCAATATTTGCAACTGATTGATATAGAGAAAGGGATATCTTATGCAGGGGAAGTAGGAAATTTCTCTATTACAGGGCCCAACGGAAGTAGTAAGGGTGTCTTTACTAAATTTCGAAGTCAGAGGGTGAGAATATAAAATTAGAGAATGGATGGGACCCCTCGCATTGCACTCCTAGAAGGGTCTGGAGCTCCGGTGATCAGATGTAAAGATAAAACATTAATATACTGTTTTAGTAATGAGAAATGCTATACTATGATTGTACTTATCCCTTGAACACACCTTGACTAACTGTAGAAAATATCAGGGCAATTCTAGGGCAACTCAAGGGCTCTTATAAGGTTGATCTGACTCTGAATGCAGTGCCATCTAAAAGTGCAGTAGGGATGAGTAATCAAGCAACTCTGTACAATGACACTACTATGTATGCATTTTATATTTTTGTTCTTTAACAGATTGATTGAGATAAAATTTGTATCATGTTCTTTTTTAGTGGTAAATTTATTAGTAGGTGAAGACGGGTTTCAAACACTGGTCTGTGGTATGAATGCCCATGTTCATGCAACACCGAATGGTGTTCAGAAGATTCTTATATTGCCCTTGTGTGGTTCAAGGTTTTTTTTTTTTTTTTTTTATAGTAACATGTCTATGGTAAGCTGATGGTCTACTTTTAAATCTATAGACAACATTTTAAAAACGCTATCTATAGTAACCTAATTTTTTTTTAAATATATAGACAACGTTTTTAAAACGTCGTCTTAAAATGTAGTAATTATAGACGACGTTTTTAAAAATACTGTTTATAGTAACTTTAGATAGTGTTTTGAAAACACTGTCTAAAGTTTTCGAGTTTTTGCGATACACCTCGAAACAATGTTTAAAAAACATTGTATATAACTATTAGACAAGGTTTTTTAAATGCTGTGAAATGCCTTTTTTGTTGTAGTGGAAGGAACATAACGAACAGACAACACATTTTGAAGAATTTTCTCTAATAAAGTGGCAATCAATTTCTTTGTGTTTCGTCAATGCATGAACCACTAGAAATGATGTTAAGGTGATTGCCAATTTACTGTCACACCAAATGATAAGAACACCTGCAGTAGGTAAATGCAACTCTTTAAACAATATATTGAGCCAACACAACTGTGTTGTAACTGTAGCCAATGCACGATATTCAGCCTCTATTGATGAGTGAAGACTGTCGTCTGTTTCTTTGAAGCCCATAGATTGGGTTGTTCCCTAGATACACACAACATCCTGAAATTGATTTACGATCATATAAATCGCCCCGCCCAATCAGCATCAGAATAACCTTGTAACATCAAAGATCCCAATGTATAAAATAGATTCAAATATCTAGTGTCAGCAAGATACCTTAGAATATTTTAAGAGCTTGGAAATGTGACAGACTTGGGCTCTGCATATGTTGACATGTTGTGTTCAAGGCATAGGTAATATTTGGGCGAGTGATCGTTACATATTGTAATGCCCCAACTAACTCCTGTAGAAGTGAGGATCATGATAAGGCAGATCATCAGTGATTCTAGTTTTCTTTGTAGAAGTGGATGTCAGACTAGACTTACAAGAATCCATCATAGCTTTTTGAAGAAGCTTAGTAATATATGATTGCTGATATAGTGAGACCCTAGTGAATTGAGCATTCAATTCATGGAGTATTGTTGAAATAAAGATGAAATAATTGCCTGAACCCGTTTGCTACTAGTCTGGTTTTGTGTCTAACCCCTCAGAATCTTGTTTTAGGCAAAATATCCATTTGCAGCAGATAAGACATTGACAGAGGCCGATGGAACCAAAGTCCATGTGCTTTGGTTAATGAGGCCTTGATATTCCTTAGTCATAGCTCAACACCATTGTGTACTCTTGGCTGCTTCTCTACAAGATGACTGTTCGGTTTCACCAGATACATTAGCTTCAAGACAAAAGTGTTTCTTAGGCTTAGTAATGCCGGATTTGGATCTAGTCACCATTTGATGTTTGTTTATAGTGGGTAGAGCTAAAGTTTTGACGGGTGAAGCATTTGTAGTATATTTTGTGTTTTGGAGTATTAAATCTTGAATTTGGTTAGTGGAATGCCCATCGGGTGAAGAAATTAATTGAGGTTGTGGGTAGATAAGATGACGACAATTCTATTTGAGAATCAGATGGTGGAGAATGGCTACTTAAAGAATCTGAATTAGGCACGTGCAAAAAAGAGTTTGATTAGTTACAGGAGCATCTAAGGGTGAGGATCTAATTGGTGAATCGGATGGTTGAGAATTATCATGCGGAGTACTTGAAGTAGGGATGTGAGAAACACGTGACTGATGGTCGGATTGAGGTTTCAACGTCTGAGATGGAGTTGTGGTTTAAACTGTAGAATCTAACGGTTTGGAATTGAATGGAAATGAGCCGTTAGCATCTATAGTTTTAAAAGGAATCGAGAAATGCTGAGTTGGAAATGAGCTAACCGAGTCAAAACCAAGATGTGGTTTATTAGGAATGCATGACATAGAAGACAAACTAGATACATCAAACGGAACGAAGCAAATGTTCTGTGATAAAAATGCCTCTGTAGTGCATATGGTGAATAAAAAACAGACATGTATTGTTTTGGGGGATAATAAAAGACATCAAATTCAAAAACACATCATGTGTCAATCAATGCACGATAATGGAGGTCTGTCTCAAAACAGACAATCATTCTCCTTTTTTTTAATATGTTCTAATAAGACCATGTGAAGCGGCTCCATTTGCAAAAGATCGTGGGCAGGGCATGCTTTAGAATGTTATGGGCTTGAGCCAGGGTCCAAAAATACAAATCCATAGGCTGAAGCCCGGCTTCAAATAATTTACGGGCCTCTCAGGCCAACCAATAGCTCATTACTTTATTACAGAATATTAAATTTGTTATTAGGGAAAAGATCTGCTACTCCCCACACCACAGGCTGACACATGATTGTTTTTTGAATTTAGTGCCTCTTTTAAATAGGGAGCAAATGTTCATTTCAACACTTTTTTTTTTATGGTTTTAACCCTATATACCCATTTTTATGGTACCTTTTTTTTTTCCTTCATTTGAAACTGTTTTTACAGTTTTAACCCTATACGTCTCACCTTTTGTGGGTTGGGACATGGGGGACTTGCAAATTGGGTGCAGCAAATCCTTTCCCTTGTTATTATCTAATATACGAAATAAAATGTTCAGTCCAGGATTTGGTGTCCAGGACACCAAGGAACTTCACATGGAATAAGATGGGCAGGGGTTCCCACCCATTTTATTCCATATGACGTCCCATGGTGTCCTGGACAGAACATTTGCTCCCTATAATATAAAGAAATGAGGCTCATCTCAAGGTCCATCGAGTAATTCCATAAGTTAACATTGTTACATACAAAAGCCCAGCCCATTTGCTAATGTATTAGCATAAAGATATGAGGCCCAGCCTAAGCAGTAAGCACATCAAGTCATTACCAACCCAAGGCCTGTGAAACTTTTATATATTCTTATATTTGAAACTTTGGGCTTTGGACTGGGCTGAGGTGAGGCCGAGTATGGCCCAACTGTGTCATAAACCTGGTGAAGTGCTTATTAGCCCAGTGCTTGATTCAATCCTCTTAATCCTAACCTGAACCGAGTTGGGTAGGCCTAGGTTGGGTTGAGCTTGATTTCATGTAATAAATTTGGTTGCGTAAAATCCAGTAAAGGGGAGAAAATGAGACTCAAAACCGGTCTAATTTATGTCTTATATTACACATAACTAATGATTCAAACCACTACTCATATCCCATATAAAAGGGATGAACAACATACATTGTTCGGCTTGAGGGTTGCTTCCTCGACCCATCCTTTGGCCAGATAGTGATTTCCCAGCCCAAGCGCAATGGTCGGAAAAATTCCATCCAAAATTCCCATTTCAACCTTAAGCCATAACTCTAAACCTGACCCAATTAACTTGCGCCTCACATTAGTATATTTCTTTATATTTTTAGTGTTTTTTAATAGAAAATCTGGTCAATGGTTAGTGATTTGGTATTAGATATGAAGATGGGTTTTGCATCCATGACTATGGTATAAATCCATGAAGACTCCACCAACTCAACAAGATCAACATCAAGCTACTAGCATTGGGAAAATAAACTTGACAATATCTAAGGTGCACACGCTAAATTGATAAAGCATTAGTTTAAAAAAAAATTCATAAAGCATATGATGCTCCATAGAATTCATTTTGCACGAGGGTGTTACAATCCCAAACATTAAGAGTCTAGCCTAACGAGTTTTCATCAGTCCGAAAGCTTTTGGCATATTGGTTATGTTCGTATCAATTGGTATCAGAGTCAACACCACGTCTTGAGTTCAAGTCACGGAAGGGGCAACTTGTAGAAAGGAAAACTTGGACTAGAGTGAGAGCTACTATGGTGTGGAAAGGGTTACATGAATCAAAGTGAAAGCCATCATAGAAAAGTTGGAAAGGGCTATTTGACTAAAGTGAAAGTCATCATGGGTGGAAAAAGCTACTTGGATGAGAGGCCATAGTGAGTGGCACCACAGAGTGGGCTGCCAGGACGTCAACTGCGGAGTGTGGTAGAATGTTACGATCCCAAAGGTTAAGAACCTAGTCTAACGCGTTTTCATCAGTCCTAGGATTCATGGCGTATTGGTTAGGTTCGTAATAAAGGGTTCCACAGAGGAGTTGATCACATCCTATAAGGGTATTGAGTCATGATTCATCAGGTCTGTCTTAGAATACCACTGCCCACAATGGCACAATCATCAGTTTGGAACAGGTGGTGGGAACCACTAATACACTTATTGTAATCTGACAATTGTCAGAATGGGGTGGATGTTAACATGAGGTGCAACTTAAGTTAGGCTTAGTTAGGAATGCAAATGAACCAGATTTGGATCTAGTTTGTGTTCAGACCACTTAAGGCGAATATAAATAAGGTAGATCCGCTTCGATTAAAAGTATCCACATCATTTAGGATATATTTGGCTATTATTAAGCCAAATACGGATCTATATATTTATCCACTCCAACTAAATATCCATAAAATATATGTATGCTTGTTTGTTCATTAAATTAATGAAAATATTTCATTTCAATATTCCATCATCACATGTATTTTATTCATCAAGAATGAAAAAAGATTTACATTTTCAACGTGTTTCCATGTTTATGGAGAGTTCCTTCTTTATCAAGAGTGCTTTAAGTTTTTGCTTAGTTCATGTAGTTCCATAGTTGGAGGACTTGAGAAATAAGGCAAATTCAATGGCTATTCATTATAATGTGAATATATTCCTTTGATCTCATGAGATGAAATAGGTGATCCTCAAATAACATAGTAAGATGTAGATACATTAGAATGTGTGGAAGGTTTGATAATCTAGGTTTTGTAAACCTTAAACTTTACAGCTATAGGTAATTAGGGGTAGCAACGAACCAAGCTAGCTTGGCTCATCATGAGTCAAGTTGAGCCTAGGCATGGATTTGAGCTTGTTTTCTAAGTGAGTCTGAGTTGAGCTTCACTAAGCTTATCTCGCTAAAAGCTTGGTTTTTTTTATTATATATAAATAAAAGACGAATTGGGTTAATTTGTCATTAGGCTGTTGGGCCTTTTTTTTTTTATCTGATTGGCAAGTTGAGTAGAGCCTGATCTTAGAAAATCAAGCTCATGACGATTTTGAGCCAAACCCAAGTTTTGCTTGAGCTAAGTTAGACAAAACTCAGCTCAGCTTTGCTTGTTGCCACCCACATGGGTTATGTTAGACACATCACTTATAAGGTTGCAACAAGTAGAGTTTTCATGCAATGGAGTAATGTAACATAAGTAAAGTAAAACTCTATGTTTACGTGTGGGTTCATTATATAAATGCATTAAAGGAATCCATTATTAATAAACTTAGGGGTGCGCATGGGCCCAGGCCAACCCGAACTCGATGCGAAAAGCTCAGTTAGAGCTAGGGCCCCGAACTTTTTTTTACGGCCAAACTTGTGCTTAGCTTAGCCTGACCTAGGCCCGGCTTGAGGCCTGAACTGTTATATTACTCATATATATGTATTATATATAAATTATTAGGTCTTTTAAAATCATTAATATTTCATAGCTCAATTGATAAAAAAAAAATTTCGCAAAAGGTCTTGAGTTCGGCTCTTAGTGAAATAAATGATTTTTTATAGTAAACAATTCTTAGAATATAAATATATAGTTTTCTAAATTTTTAAAAACTAATAAAATCTTATAACTCAACTAGTTAGAGTATTAATATATTACATAGTAAGTCTTATATTTGAACTTCAATCTCAATATTAATGTTTTGTAAAATTTATGGTCTGGATCGAGGCTTGATGAAGGGTCGAGCTTAAGCTTAAATACCGGGCCTAAGCCCAACCCATGCCCACCCCTAAATATACTTAGTAAAACTTCACTTTCAGTATAAGTATTGTTCATATTTATAGAATCCTCCTTAAACCTAAGCATTTATTTTTTTCTATGTTATCCTATTGATTATTTTGAACTACCAACTAGTGATTGCAATAATGCCCTGTAATACATTGCAATTAGCGGTGTTTTAGTTTGTAATTAATAATTATACAATCATTTTAATGCAAATTTGAATGAAATTAAGGTTACCAAATCCCACAGCTTAAAGATGAGAATCCCATTAGGATCCCAAACCCCTTAAGGTTTCTTTGTTTTCTCATAAGGGTTTACCTATTATCTTCTTGGAGGATTGAGAAGCTTGAAGAATCCTCAAGAAGATATGATTGCTGAGGAGACTGGATTTGATCATCTTATGTCTGATTTAGTAATTGATGTATTTTTTTAATATTCATTAATTTAAATTGTAAAATTTTATATGGTAACCATATATGGATCAATAATTTTGATCTTTATTTTTATAAAAATTAAAGTTTTTTTAGAGAAATTAGAATAACAAAACATGTGATAGGGGAGAGTATTTAAGTAAATACATTAAGGTGCGTATCAAAATTCATTCTCAAATATCTTGTAAATTGCTAATTGGAAGATGGCCCTCTGCTTCAAAAAGAGATGTTTTAAACTACTATTTTAGGCAAAAGATAACTCAAGAAAACTTGTTAATTGGAAATGTAATGTTTTTGTCTTTTTGTAGGTGGTTTTCTTTTTTTTTTTCTTTCTTTTATGAGTCTTTTAGGTTAAATTTTCTTCAACAAATCTTTTGCCCTTATTTTAAAGAAGGGAGCCTATTTGTACATCAATCAAGAAAACAACTGGGAATCTCTAGCAAATTAACAGAGGTATTAAGACTTACAGATGGGTAATGTGGCAAATGGTGTTGGTACTGTTGTTGGTAGAACAATTACATTTGATAGTCGGGTTAAGATCCTGGTTATCAATATTCGTCGTTGAGTCAATAGCGATTCCATTGCATGGTTCTCCGCTTATGTTCCGCTGATTTGATGCTGAGATGTCCCATCTCTGAAAAATTGAGTTCAACGCCCGCACTGTGGCAAATTTTTCAAGAAAAATATAAGCAAATTGTTAGCAGGGGAAAATAAAATAAAAATAGCACATCCTATAAGGGGCTAGCTTTAAATAGCAAATGAGCTAATTTAGTTTTTTTTTTTGGGTAAGAATGTGCTAATTTAGTTGAAAAATAGGAACATATAGGAGGGACATGGCCAATGATGTCCATAGTTTTGAAAACCTGACAAGGGGTATTAGTTTGAATGGAGAAATATCAAGCCAGTACTAATTACGACCCAAGGATTTGGTGCATCCCCTTAACGAAAAACTAAAGTCCCCTGCATGCAAGGGGGGACACATCACATCAAAAAATGAAAATCACTTCTTCAAAAAGTAAATCATTTTTTCAATGTGATGTTGTCCCCCTGCATGCAGGAAGACTTGAGTTGTTGAGCACTGAATCTGAGGGCACAAATCTTCTACTCCCAACTTGTATCGACTCCCGTGCTCCCAAGCACAAAGGTAGGAGTGTTTAGGGTGGTTAAAACAATTAAAACACACACACACACATACACACTATGTGCCTGCCTTTGTGTCTATGAGCATGGAGTAAATACAAATTTGGGTGTAGAAGATTTTCTTCTTTGTTTATATGCCCTTCCTCTCAGGCATCCTGGCATGGTATATCTACATTAATAAGATTAGAGATGATTTGAACCTATTTGTGTTTGGCTTTAGGTTTGAATCATCTCCAATTGACTGACTGATACCACACCTCTTCACAGGATGTGACGCAATGGCTGACAAAGAGTGCATTAATAAAAACCCATGTACTTACCTATTGTGTTTTTATATTTATACCCTCTTTTGACCTATTTGTTTTGACCCAAACACCTTTTGTTAGACAACACACCACACATTGATTGGTAATGAAACGATATAACTCCATTAAGACAGAAGATGAATAGATGATTCATTCCCTTCAATTTATGTTTTTCCCTCTTATGGGTATGAACAGGACAACTGATACTTGTCCTCGAAGGATGAGAATCGCCCCCTCGGACCTAGGAAATACTGGGGGACCAGACCGAACACTCGACACACCTCAATCTTCTTGGCATGTCTAGACCCTCTCGGTGAGCTTCTCCCTTGGCACAAAAGGCAGCCGTTGGGGTCACGCCTACAATCAAGGGCGAGATCAGTGTTGAACAACTCGACTGAGCCATATTTGGAAGTATTTGACTCAGCATCATAGTTGGCACAGTTGGCAAGCTGGTTGGCAATCTCCGACGAAAATCTCTCGTGGAGATCCAGGGGATAGCTAGTTGGATAGCTAGTCAACAATAAATGCACAAGCTCTATAAAAAGGAGTGGAACCGTCGTTAAAAGGTAAGAGAAAAAAGATAATACATACTCGAATATTGATCCTAAGGAAAAGCCTGGCTTTACCATCATAAGATCGTAGGCCGACACCACACCAATGTCCCCCTTTACTCTTCCTTTTGCAGGCACCTTGTTGGATCAGTCTCACTGTGTGGTCATCTAATTTGTTTAACCCTTTCAACAAGGATCAAGTACCATCAATTGGCGTCATTTGTGGGAATGAGAAAACATTGTTATGGCAAAACCTCCCTCTGACAAAGATTGCATGGTAGAGATCAGATCCATGAATGCTCAATGCAATGCCGTCCTTCCCAAGGGCCCTAACAGTACCACCACACAAGATCTTGCTGACCAAGAGATTCCTTGAGTGGTCGCCTTAGAAAGACATGTGAGGGATCTAACCCAGGGAATGCAACAGGTCATCCACCAGAATTAAGAGCTCTTACGAAGGCTGTTCCCAGAGGTAGAAGTCTGTGGGCTCCGAACATGGTCACAGGAAAAATTGGGAACCTATTCATAGTCAACATGAGGAGCATGAAGGGCATGAGGAGAATGAGATCCCCCACTCTCACAGAGACTTCATGAACCGAGAATATGGCGAAGCACACCCGCCCCCATACTAGGATTAATAAATAAAAGAAATGAAACTGCAGCTTAATGATGTCAAGAAAACCATGAAAGGAAATGGGCTAACCACAGTGGAGAATTTGATCAAAAGGAGTGATCTCCCCTTATCCCAGGATGCCATGAGCTGCCTGTTCCACTATAAATTCAGGTTCCCCTAAATGGAAGTGTTCGATAGAACAAAAGACCCTTTTAACCACTTAGAGGCCTATAAAACCCTTATGCACCTACAAGCAATTCTTGGCAAGATCATGTTCAGGGCCTTCCCAGCCAACTTGAAAGGAGTGGCCAGGACTTGGTTCAAAAAGCTACGATGGGATCAATAGATTTTTTCCACAAGATCAGCTAGAATTTTGCAAGCACCTTCATGGGGGGTCATCCCTACTGGAAATCGGCCACTTGTTTAACGTAAACAAGGCAGGGGGGAACCCTTGAGGGATTATGTCAGTCGATTCAACAACGAAGTTCTACAATGGAGGATGATGAGAAGGTAGTACTAATCACCTTTATGGGTGGTCTAGTACCATAAAAGTTCTTGTTTTTTCTCTTTAAATCCCCACCGGAGAATTTGGCCAAGCTTATGCTTCAAGTGCAGAAACTCATGAACGCAGAGGATACCATGATTAGGGGTGTCAATGAGCCAAGCTGAGTCGAGCTTTGCCCAGCTCGACTCTGGCTCGTCACATGAAGGCCAAGCTCAAGCTCATGACGAGCTTGAGTTGTCGAGCTTAGGCTCATGAAGGTAAGCTTAAGCTCAGCTCAAATCGGCTCACTAGAAAAAAAGGCCCAACATCCTAATGCTCCATTAGCCTAATGTGTTTTATTTGAACATTACTTTTGTTACTATTTATAACTTTATTATAAAATTACTAACTAAATCAAGCTCTTAAGGAGCCGAGCTTTTAGCGAGTTGAGCTTAGTGAAGCATGGCTCGGCTCACTTAACAAATGAGCTTAAATCAAAGCTCAGGCTCGGCTCACCAAGCTAAAAACAAGGATCAGGCTTAGCTCTTAACGAGCTGAGCCTCGAGCTAAGCCGAGCCAGCTCATCTCTTTGACAACCCTAACCATGAGCACTCGGAGCAGCAGAGATACTGATACATAGGACCGATCGAAAAAGAGAAAGAGGGAGGAAAAGAATAGAGGGCCAAGCTTGCCTTGACCTTGAGCCTAAGAGCCAAAGGCTTGGGCATCCAGTCAGTTGTTTCCAAAACTACACCCTACTCAATGCACCCCTAGAGAAAGTACTCATACAGGTCCAAGACTCTCCTATGATGAAGTGGCCCAAAAAACTTAAGGCCCCTTCTGAGAAGAGATCTCGATATAAATACTACTAATTCCATTGAGATCATGGCCATAACATAGAGGATTGTTTTGATCTGAAAGAGCAAATCAATGCCCTAATATGACAGGGAAGACTACATTGTTTCCTGACAAGTTAGCAGCCAAAGCTCCGAACCAAGATCCAATCCAAGAAATCAAAGTGATCGTAAGACGATTTGGTGGAGGGGGTGAATCTGGATTGGCACGTAAGGCACACACACAAAAAACAAAAGTGGCCTTGGGGGAGACATGTGCGTGACCGAACCACCAACTAAACAGGCTCGAGGAGGGGACCACCCCATCGTCTTCACTGACATTGATGCCGAAGGAGTACAACACCCACATGATGATGCCCTAGCCATCACCTTGATGATAGCCAACTGCAAAACCCAGAGGGTATTGGTCGATAACAGAAGCTTAGCAGACGTCCTAAATCTCTCAGCATTAGAACAAATGGGGGTCGGACAAGAAAGGTTGCAACTGGTGAAATCCCCTCTCGTCGGTTTTACTAGTGACAAGCTACTCCTAGTCAGATTGAACACATTGCCAGTTACCGTCGGGCTTGGTCCCAAACAGATTACCAAGGCAGTCAATTTCCTTGTTGTTGATTACCCATCAACATACAATGTGACCTTGGGACGACCCACCCTAAACCAACTAAAGGAAATTATGTCCAATTATCACCTGCTAATGTGCTTCCCAACCGAGAATGGGGTAGGAGAAATCAAAGGAGATCAAGTCACTGCCCGAGAATGCTACACGGCATCTCTGTGCAAAGATCATCCTAAAGAGGCATTACCCATAAAGGATTGGGAGATTAAGGAAAAGATGAACCATGAGCTGATTAGTTTGATGGAAGAATTGATTGAAGTGACTCTCGATGAGGCCCACCGGATGAGGGTAGTCTGCCTTGGCCAAACCCTTCAACCAGAACTCGAACTCTATCTACAAGATTTCTTAAGAAGCAATTGAGACATCTTCGCATGAATGCATGACGACATGCTTGGGATCAACGCTAAGGTTATAATACATAAGTTAAACGTAGAACCAAGAGTGAGGCCCAAATGAAAAAAATAAGAGAAGCTTCACAGTTAAGAGGAACTAAGTTATAGCCAAAGAAATCGACAAAATATTATGGGATCAGTTCATAAAAGAAGTTTATTACCTTGAATGGATGGCAAATGGGGTGGTAGTGAAAAAAGGCAACAGAAAATGACGGATGTTCATGGATTTCACCGATTTGAATAAGGCCACAAGTGGAAAGGGCTACTTGGATGAAAGGCCAGAGTGAGTGCCGCCACAGAGTGGGCTGCCAAGACATCAGCTACTGAGCATGGTGGAATGTTACGATCCCAAAGGTTAAGAACCTAGCATAACGTGTTTCCATCAATACTAGGGCTTATGGAGTATTGGTTAGGTTCGTAACAGAGGGTCGCACAGAGGAGTGGACCACATCCTATAAGGGTATTAAGTCATGATTCATCAGGCCTATCTTGGTATACCACTACCCACAATGGCACAATCATTAGGTTGGAATAGGTGGTGGGAACCACCAATTCACTTATTCTAATCCAACAATTATTAGAATGGGGTGGATGTTAACATTAGGTGCAACTTAAGTCAGGCTTAGTTAGGTTTGCAAATGGACCAAATCTGGATCCAATTCTGTTCCAACCACTTAAGGCGAATATAAATAAGGTGGATCCACTTTGATTAAAAGCATCCACTTCATTTAGAATATATTTGGATATTATTAAATGCCCTAATCGATTCCTTTTTCGGAACATGAACTCAGTTTTATGGGCGCCTTCTCTAGATACAACTAGATTTGGATGCATCATGACAATCGAGAGAAGACAACATTCATCACAGATCGTGGATTATACTACTATCGAGTCATGACATTTGGGCTCAATAACGCAGGTGCTACTTACCAAAGGCTAGTGAATTCCATGTTCAAAACCCAGATTGGGAGAAATATGGAAGTGTATGTTGATGACATGTTGGTAAAAAGCATGAGGGCCGACCAGCCTCTGACCGACCTCTCGATTAGTGATGGAACAGATCTAGGGTGAGTATAAGGCCAAGGAGAACCGGATGGAGTACCTAAGTAAAGTCACTAAGCTTGTTGGCAAGTTCAAAGGATTTGAGATCAAGCATGTTCCTAGGGATCAGAACACCAACGCTGACAAGTTAGCATTGCTAGCCTCAGTAGTGGCAGAAGTGCTTAACGATCATGTCTAGATAGAACACCTTGCTGAGCCTAGCATACAAGCACTAAACCGGACGGAAGTCAATTTAGCCGAAATAGAATCAACCTGGATGAGCCCTATAGTTGACTTCCTCAAAGAAGGGAGGTTATTGGAGGATAAAAATGAAGTAAGGAAGTTGTGGCTCTGAGTAGGCTGTTACACCCTACTAGGGGATGTGTTGTACAAGAGAAGCTTCACCCTACCGTATTTGAGGCATTTGTCACCTCCTGAAGTAGAATATGCAATGAAAGAAGTGCACGAGGGGAAATACGACAACCACTCAGGCAACCGAGTCCTCATGCACAAATTGGTTCGAGCAGGATACTATTAACCAAAGGCACAGGAGGACACTCAAAAGCATGTTTAGAAGTGTGAAAAGTGCCAACGATTTTCCAACATACCTCAACAACCCCCGAGGAACTCACACAAATGACAGGACCCTGGCCATTTGCATAATGGGGGATTAATATAATGAGACACTTACCTTGAGGAAAAGGTTAGACCAGATTTGTGGTCTGCACCATCAACTATTTACGAAGTGGGTAGAAGCCGAGGCACTAGCCACCATAATAGAAAAGAAGTTCACAACTTTGTATAAAAGACCATAATATGTCGGTTCAGAATCCTTCAGGTGCTCATCACAGACAACGGAAAACAATTTGACAACAGACACTTCAGGAAGTTTTGCAGAAGATTGGGCATCAAAAATCACTTCTCGTCCTCAGGCCACCCGCAAGAGCGAGGCAATCGTCCTAGTCAAAATTGGGATTAATAATTACTAAACCAAGAAATTGGACGTCAAACAAAATCATGAGAATCTTCAACTCAACTTGGACCTACTCGACGAGAAAAGAGAAGGCACCCCACTTTGGATGGTAGTTTATCAATGGAGGATGGCTAAATATTACAACGCCTATGTTCGCCTACAAAAATTCCAAATAGGGGAACTCATACTCAGAAGATCAAATAGGCTACCCAAAACCCCTCGAAAGGGAAGCTGGGTCCAAACTGAGAGGGACCATACCGAGTAACAAAATACAACCATCTAGATACCTATAACATCGAGACCATGGCGGGAAAGGCTCTGTCACATCTTTGGAATACCGAGCACCTATGGAAGAACTATAATAAATGTGTGTTAAAAGAATAATGAGTGAAAAAGATCCAAATTCATCAATTTCCATAAAAATTCTTAAATAGTTTGTCAATAGATCACAAAAAAGACTTTCTTTTCGTTAAAAAAATAGAGATACAAGGAAAGTACAATGGCACACGGCTGATCTTTAAAAAAATAATAAACATAAGGACCATTAGACCCTACCTCTACAACCCTGCCCTCTTTAGTAGTACCTTGCAGAGCGAACCCTGAACCCGTGCCGACCTCCGCCGTGTCAATGTCCCCAATGGAGGGATCACTTACATCGTAAGGAGAGTATACGGAGAATCCAGTACAAGAAAGTCTTGGAAAACTCTCTTCTGAAGAGCCTTAAAACCACTCAGATAGTAGTCAGACGGGTCGATGTCATGCTCATATGACTTCAAGAAAGCCTCCACCACAGAAGCAGTGGCGATGGCCTTTTCTTCCTCAATTTTCCCCTTCAGGTCCTTGCAATACCTCTTTGTTGCTACAGTGATCGCCTTCTCCCTCTTGACTTTGTTCCGGCTTTTTTCAGTCTTACCCCGACATCCTTCAACTTCTCCTCTGCCTTGGCCAACCAGGCAAATATGATAGACTTGTTGGCTTTAGCTTCAACTAGCTGGATGGAAAGGATAGAGCACCCAGACTAGACCTCTTCCAGTTGCTTCTTAAGCTCAGCGATGTATACCACCAAACCAACGTTGCATTGGGCATTCGTAAG
Source organism: Platanus orientalis (assembly GCA_025762735.1). Classification (NCBI taxonomy): domain Eukaryota; kingdom Viridiplantae; phylum Streptophyta; class Magnoliopsida; order Proteales; family Platanaceae; genus Platanus; species Platanus orientalis. Next base: position 20,460 of record JAOXJP010072438.1, read on the forward strand.
AACCACAACAAGCGTTTGAGGAACGACAAAGAGCCATCCCATTAAATAAAAAGGGGGGAGAGGGGGAAAAGAGGAGAGAAGAGGTGCTCACCATGCTGAGGTCATATATTGCACTCTTGCCTAGGGAGGATGCAGGATAAGCTTTCAGTGCATCAATGTCACACTAGGGGATGATCTTAGATAGCTTATCCACCCCCATGTCGGTATGGTGGATAAAGGACTTGGGGGACGGTTCCACCGAGGTCCCCTTCCACTTGTTTGAATGTTGGATGTTAGACACCAGTTCGGGGATAGGAAGGGGGGCCCTAGGCTCCTCCGAGTCAAGAATTTTGGTACCAATGGTCGTCGAGGGGATCAGCTCCGCAGAAACTCCTAACTTCTGAGACAAAGAAACGGCCTTCTCGGGCAAAGGAGTTGACTCACCACTCTCCTTCACTAGAGCCTATGGAGAATGCGTCAGTTTTGGCCTCTTGGCCAAGGAGTCAAATGGCTCCCCCGTGCGTTTGCCCTTGGAACGAAGCAACATCTCTGTAATTGACTCCTTCACCATTCCTATGAAAAGAAGGAAGTTAGTAACAATAACAACTAGCATCAGAAGAAGGATAAAAAAAACCTTCGGGATGACCCCGTGCGAGTGCCAGAGCTTCTCAGGATGTTTTTGGACCAAGGAGGTGGACACTCAAAGCCTTAGGCATCACCAGGACCAAAAAAATATAGATGGGGCACTCGATGAAGCTGTCCCTCATCCAAAATGGGCTCCTTTAACACTAGAAAGGAAAGGTATGAAGGGTCAAAAAGAATCGGGCTAGGTCGAATTGCAAGAGATAAAGAAAAGAAAGGAGAAAAACTCATCCCAAGGTGATGGACCTCCCCATAACCTGCTAAAATGGGTTGCCTACTCCACCTGCTTCTCACATAGATAGAACTCCCAACCCATGCCAGAAACAAAGAAAAAATTGCTCTTCCAACTCCTATAGGAGGTGGAAAGGTTCAACCCCATAAGATTTCGAGAAGGATCTCGAGAGGCGAAGTACCACTAACCAATATGCATCTCCCTAGGCCGGTAGCAATACAAGAACTCACTAACCAACAACCAATCTCAGCCATTGCTATAGACAAGCCACAAGACCATGCAGCCATACGTGATCCTCCAAGTGTTGGGGCATAATTTGGCCTAGGGCTAGTCCAAGGTGGCTAAGCAACTCACGAACGAAATAGGGAGTTGGGAGGCGAAAACCTCAGATGAAGGCTTGCTCAAAGAGGCAGACTTCATTAAGAAGCTAGTTGGCCCTCTTCGTCGGATGCGGGATCCAAAGATGGACCCCTTGAGAATTTGGTATGCGACACGATACCGAGCTATATCAACCTCAGTAACAATGGAAGCAACCCCTCAGGCAGTGAAGGGGTGGTTTAAATAGCTTACGGGAAGAGGAGGATGAACCCTAATAATAGGACCCAATGCGAGGACCACCATCATCGACCAACTCATCTGATTCTAAAGAGTTGAACAACTCTTCTACCGAATCCATCCTACCTAGGAAATAGACCACTTCGGCCAACTCGCCTAATACTAAAAGGAACTCCATAAAAAATGGTCCAAAAGGGCAAGGTCGCAATTAAGAAAGCTAAGATTAGGCGAGGACAACCTAACCCACAAAAAAGAACATAAGCGGGAAAAAGAACTAAGTCTAAAATAGAAAAGAAAAAATCACGCAAAAGAAAGAAGGAAAAATGTACAAAGAAAAGTTAAGTTGGAAAAAGAGGGAAGACATGGATTCGACAATGATCACCTTCACCAAATGGTAGAACACAAGAGAAATTGAGAATGCCACAGGTCCTGAGAAGCATGCAATTTTCAAATGAGTAGGACCAACCATTAGACGGGGTATTTATAGATAAAAATAGAAAATTCAGGTCGTCTGTTTACATGAAATCTTGACCGCATAAGAGCCAAAACGGTCTAGATGTGTGATTACTTGAAGAACAGATCACGACCGTCCACACTTGCATGTGCACTCGAAAAATGAAACAATACCTTGAGATCTTAACCTAATGTATGGTGCATTTAATGCACTCCTACTTTCCTAAAAAAGAAAGAGAAAGGAGGCACTGCTATCACATGTCATCACGACATAAGCCAAGAGAATCGCCGAGGTCATGGACCTTATCCCCAGGAACAGGGTGACGAAGGCCAAGAGAATGGACGAGGTCATGGACCCACCCTCAGAGACGGGGTGATGAAGGCTAATAGAATGACTGAGGTCATGGACCTCATTCCTAGAATGGAGTGACTAAGGCAAAGAGAATGGCTAAGGTCATGGACCTCATCCCCAGAGATGGGGTGATGAAAGCTGACGGAATGGTCGAGGTCATGGACTGCACCCCCAAAGATAGGGCGATGAAGGCCGAGAGAATGGTCGAGGTCATGGACCTCATCCCTAAAGGCAGGGCAACAAAGGCCAAGAGAATGGCCGAGGTCAGAGACCTTATCCATAGAGAAGAGGTGACGAAGACCGAGAGAATGGCAAAGGTCATAGACCTCATCCCCAAAGACAGGGCAACGAAGGCCAAAAGAATGGCCGAGGTCATGGACCTCATCCCTAGAGATGGGGTGATGAAGGACGAGAGAATGGCCGATGTCATAGACCTTATCCCTAGAGACAAGGTGACAAAGGCCAAGAGACTAGCCAAGGTCATGGACCTCATCCCCCTCAGATGGGGCACAAAGGAAAAGAATGGAGCAATGGGGACCGCACATAGAACTTACACATAAAAGAAAACTATACTAAATTTCCATTATCATACGAGTACAAAAAGGAAGCCTAAAGCCTTCTTAAAATAAATCTTTGGAAATGGCAAGAAGTGAGGAGATCTTTAACTCAAGAGATTTAGGCATGTTGGCGTCATCCATCGCGTGGGTGCCGGCGTTATCCTCTGCACCATCCCCAGTGAAGGCCTCCCCATCGGCAACGAACCCAATGTCATCATTAGGAGAAAACTGGGAAAGATCCACCTCCGAGTACTCGCGAGCCACCCGATAGTGGAGAGTGTCAAAACCAATGTAAAAGTAGTATGTTAAACTCAGGGCAAACTCGCTCAAAGCATTGAACGCCGCCATAGTGGCCTCACCAGCAACCAACTTCTCCTCCGTAACCTGCTCCTCCAAGGCGGTTAGAGATCTCTTCAAGCTCGCAACCTTGTCCTGGGCTTGCTTTAAGTCTATCTCTGCCTCAACCAACCTTGACAAAACTGAATTATTGGACTCTGCCTCTGCCAGTTTTACAGATAAGGATGACCCATCAATCTTGGCTTCCACAAGCTTGGCTAAGAAGATTGACTCCTACTCCCTGACCTTGGATAGTTAAGAAGAAAGGGCCAAAGCAAACACTTTGGATTCCTTCAATTTCTTCTTCATCTCAATAGCATTCCTCTCAACACCCTCATGATGCTTGAAGCTAGCAAGGACAACAGCTAACACCTATGAACAAAGAAGCCTTTTTTCCTTTAAGGAAAATACAAGAAAAGAGGGATGAAAGGATCCAAAGAAAGTTAGAAATACCTTGTCCAATTTGTGTACCAAGCCCTTAGTGAGGCTAGTGGCAGGTGAAGCTGTGAAGCTCTCAATGTTACACTCAGGGATGGCCTTGGAGAGCTTACTGAACACTAGGTCAATATTATCCAAGAAAGATTCACAGGCCCCTTCCCTTTCTTTGAATGCCGAATAAAAGGGTCCCACACCTATCCACCCTTCCTTGAGCCCCTTGGATGCAACAACAAGCTAAGCAGGGGGGTAAGACAGACATGGGTGTAAGAGCTTGGGTTGGGATAGAAGCCAATTGCTCGGCGATGACCAGAGTAGGGGAGGGGATGGTTTAGACAATACGACAGAGGCCCCGGAAGATGGCTTAGTTTGAGCAAGTTTAGGGGTAAAGCCCCTGACTGACCCATCTTCAACGGTGGCTTGAGGTGAGTCTTTTGCTTCTTCGAAGTAGTGGTGGATGGGTTGGAAACAGTCTTCGCCATCCGGGCTAGGCTGACCCTTTGGAGAATTTCCTTCACGGACTGAGGATTCATCTCTACATAACAAAACCAAGTCGTAATGAAGAAGCACATAAAGAAAAGGGAAAGAGCAAGAAAAGAAGAGGGAGAAATGAGGAGGGATACCCTTAGAATCTCCCTCCAAATCTATTGGCTCTTGCAAAGGAACGTTCAAAGAAACACCAGAGGCCTCAGAGGTAGGGATGCAAATGAGCCAGATTCGATGCAGATATTAGTATGTCTAAATTTGGCTCATTTATTTTTCATATATATTTGAATCCAATTATGATCCAGCGGATAACTGAAAGGTATGTTTGCATTCATATCCGTTAAGTTTATCAAATATATCAGATAATAATCAAACATATCTGAATATTATAAACGAATATCAGATATATAATCGAATATCCAATTAACAGATATCCGAATATTAAAAACTATTTGAATATTTGATAAAAAGCTATCCAAAAACCAGAATTGGTCTGTTCAATATAATCAATAAGATATACACACAGGATTCCCTAATTTTTATTCCTATCCTGGCTTATGCATCAATCACTTATAAGAATAATGTTTGTTCAATATAATCAATAAGACACACATAGAGAGATTCAATAAAATTGAAACTTGATGTAAGAAAGTTCAAATCCTTGAACACAAAGCACCACTAAATGCAAGAAAGGAAAAAGCCAAAAGTTATGTTAGGTGAAACAGGAATGCAAAGTAATCCAGCTATCTTCGAATACACCACACTATCTCTCATCAGATCTCAATCATAATATTCAGAACCTAAAACAAACTCAAACAATTTGCAATGAAGATCAAAGAACCCCAAAAGAAAAAAATTAACAACATAAAACCTTGAATACAAGCAAAAATGAAGGAGACCAATAGAAGAGACTACGACATAAGCAATACTAGCCACTGAGATTGAGACTGAGAGTGAGAGTGAGATTGTCTGATGGTAAAAGTGAGAGTGAGACTTCTCGAAGGTGAGAGTGAGAGCTGACCGCCAATGCCTAATGGTGAGAGTGAGAGAGCCGGAGGTGAGAGTGAGCTAACAGTGAGGACCTGTAGGGTTAGAAAGAAAAGAAAAAAGAATATGATAACTTATGGTTTTAGTGTAGACTGTTGGATTGGTTTTGATCCAATGGTCTACACACTCTCTATATATATATATATACAGAGATATGGATTATAAACAGATGAAGATATGTGGTTGGATATTTAGTCTAAACAGATATGTATATATTCGCATTTGGTTAATTTAACACTGGATATTTTTTAATCGAACAGATATTTAATTGAAATGGATACATGTATATCTGCATTTGCTTTAAATGAATATGAAAATGAACCGGATTCAAATAATAATCGGATAATTGCATCCCTACCTGGAGGCCAGGAAGGCTGAGAAGTCATGGATAGGATGTTGGATAGCCCTGAGCACCTGGATAATGAGACTCCGACCTAAGACCGGTTCGACCAAAACTAGGAATGAAGCAAGGAGTTAGTCCAAAAACAGCAAAAGAAAGAAAAAACGAACACTAAAGGAGAAGACTCATCCGAGGGGTCTAGAGCTACCCACAAGCTGTCGAAATGAGTCAGCCTATCTATTCAGTCATCTTCGGGACAAGTTTCCTAGTCATTACGGGAGACAAAAATTTACTCTTCGACTTCTTATGAGAGGTGGGGAGGCCAATAATTAAATTCTGGGAAGAGTCCCGGGAAAAGAAGTACCACCAATCGGGATGCTTCTCCTTTAGGGTATAACAATAATGGAACTCTCACACCATCAAGGAATCCTTCCCCTACTGTAGGCATGCCACAAGACCATGCACCCAGACACAATATGCCACGGGTTTGGCATAAGTTGGGTAGAGTAAGGAGCCGGAAAGAGGAGACCACTAGCAAAGGCCTACTCTAGGAAATAAACCTCGGTACCAGAGAAGGTACATGCCCTCTTGTCGGGGCTTAGGGCTCTAAGACAAACCCCCTCATGTATTTGGCATGTGTCATGGAGCTTGTCCATGTCGTTATGTGTCATAATCAACCTATGATCTAGGGCTTGAAAAGGCACGCTAGATCGACTCAACGGTCGAACCAAGCAGGAGGGTTGAGCTTTGTCACCACTATCCAGTCGGACACCCGGATCATTGGCCATATTCTCCGAATCTGAGGATTAGGACTGAGCATCGGTGGGAACCATGGAACAGAGGCAACGATGGCCTCTATTAAAGCTGAAGAAGAAAAAAGGGTTTAGTGAAGAAGAGGACGCTAGACCACTAAAAAAGAAAAAGACAGACACAACTACATGCGGGATAGGAAGAAGGATAATATATCAAATAAAGAGAAAAGAAAGGAAAATACATACCCCGATTGTAGATGGGAAGAGCTGACGAGAAAAAGCCGCATAAAAAACACCGCCCTACAACAACAATACCACTAAAAGAGCAAAGAGAAATCAAAGCCTAGAGAGATTTTCCAAATGGGGAAAACTTCCCATCACCAACCCTATTTAAAGGTGGGCCTAGGAAACCCCGACCGTCCATGGCATAACTGCCAAATCTAGCCCTTTGAGACCAAACGCACACAGGTTGACGAGACAACGGGAAGTGATGCTTCAAGAATTACTTTTGTATGACACAATAAATATGCCCCTAACATACCTAAAGGAACCTTTCCAATGAATGAAAAAAAGGACACATAAGTCAGCTAACCAAGCTCATAATTCCTTCGTCTCAATAAAGCCTAGACTCAAGCAGTGAGGATTTTCTACGCCGACCCCCAACCTCTGCCCGCATCCACCGATGGTCAAGTGGGTGGAAACATCAACACCAAAAGTGATTTTCACTTTTTAGGAGAGTGTCTAAAACACTTATGACACTGATGTGGCCCCCCGTTGACTTAGGCATTTATGTACGCTGAGCATAGAAAAGTCTTGCTGAAACTCAAGAATTGGGGGTCCACTGCTGGGTATGAACATGATGACCGATACTTGTCCTCGGAGGATGAGAATCGCCCCCTCAGTCCCAGGGAATACCGAGGGACCAGGCCGAACACATGGCACACCTCGGCAAGCCTCAAACCTCTTGGCAAGCTCCTCCCTTGGAACAAAAGGCAGCCATTGGGGTCACTCCTGCAATCAAGGGCGAGATCAACGCTGAACAACTTGATCAAGCCCTATAAGAAAGTATCCAACCCAGCACCACAGTTGGCAAGCTGACTGGCAATCTCCGATAGAAATCTCTTGCGGAGATCCAAGGGACAGCTTGTCAACAATAAATGCACATTTTCTATAAAAAGGAGTGGAACCGTCGTCAAAGGTTAAGAGAAAAAAGATAATACATACTCGAACATTGATCTCGAGGAGGAGCCCGACTTTACCATTGGAGGATCGTAGGCTAACACCACACCGGTATCACATACCCTTTTACTCTTCCTTTTGTAAGCACCTGTTGGATCAATCTCACCAGTCTCACCGTGCAATCATCTGATTCGTCCCACCCTATCGTGAAGGATCTATTACCATCACCCTCTATCAAAAAACTCCCAGCAGTTTTGTCGGTTCAGAAATGCTCATGAAAGATTGGATTCAAAAGATCCAAACCAATAAATAAATAAATAAAATCTGGACTATCTGGGTGCTCAATCTAAAAACTATGATGATTCCAAGGTACAAGCTAAATCTAAGACATCGGATTAGTAAATATATATATATATATATATACACACACAGGAAAAGGAGAAAGAAAATGATTTTGTAGGAGGAATTGCAAATTTCACAACTGTTTGATTGAAAACGAAAGTTCAATTAAAACAAGAAGATGAAATCGGAGACAAGTCATATAGTTTTTTGCATGATCTTCTAATTTCTCAGAGAGAGAGAGAGAGAATTCTAAGGTGTACCTTCAAACAAACAAGAAGAGAATCAATGAAGCTTGGAGCTTAAGCAAACCCTAGGTTTCAGATGAAGATCTAGACAAGGAAGACAGAGAGAGAGAGAAAAAAAAGAGCAATAGAGAGCCCTGAATCTAGGGAAATTTGTATTTGTCATCCTCCTAAACCGTATTTATCAATACCGATTAGATACACTAGTGGTAGTTATGGTAATTAAGTTGAAAATTGGAGGCTATTTTCTTTAAAGACATGGGATTGGGTTTGACGGGTAATATTGCTACCTAATATCGATAATGCGGAGGCTCTATAAAAATGTTCTATGATAAAAAAAATGTCTATAGTGTTTGTGGTGAATGATAGTTGACATGTGTTGTTTTTGGGGTTTAAAATGTCCAAAAAAGTGTTCAAATGAAATAGCAAGTAGGCGTGGCAATTCGTGTTGGTGGGTTGGGTTCGTGTCGTGTCAAGATAAGGTTATGTGACTATATGGCTCAATCCTAACCTGACCTATTTATTAATTGTGTCAAAGCGGGTTAACTCATTTTGACCCAAAATACGTTTATAGTCAATCCTCATCCGCTCATTTTGTGTTTGGTTCGTGTTGGGTTCATGTGTTAGGTTTGTAGGTTATGCGGTAATTCATGTTGGTGGGTTATATTTGTGTCATGTGAAGTTAAGGTTATATGACTATATGATTGAAACCTAACATGACCCTTTTATTAATTGTGTCAAAGTCAGGAGACCCATTTTGACCCAAAACACATTTATCGTCAACCCTAACCCAGTTATTTTGTACCACCCCTACTTATATTAGGTGGTAAGCAACAAAAGTTAGAAAGAGAGAAAACAAGATAAGTTTATAAAACCCAATTTATCATCCAAGAGTGATGTGTCAAAACACTATAAAATAACAAACAAAATTATAAAAAAAACTTGTAATGTTTTTTGCATCAACTTACGTTGACGTGAAAAACATCA
>JAOXJP010072439.1:0-15252 GCA_025762735.1 Platanus orientalis
CCAAATGTTCCTCCCTCTTTATGAAGTATGTGTTTTCTATAGTAAAATCATATGTCATTGTAAATTCTAGGATTGTTTTTCCAGCTGCATTCCTTTCTCTAAATCCATATCCATCGTGTACTCTCTCATATCTCTTATATCCGCCATTAATTTTTTCCACGTGCTAAGCAAATCCTACTCTTTTGGACTAACATCTTTACCCACACTTGTCCATGGTGTGAGAAGCCTTGCATATTTATCATTGCATCCAGGCGTCGATGCAACGCCCCATCCGGGGAATGAGGTGTCCATCGCCAATTTTCACCACATCCGGGGAATGACGTGTTCCTCGCTTTTTCGCCATATCCGGGGAATGAGGCACGTTGCTTAAAGGAAACGCCTTTGTATTAGATTGAAATAACGTATTTCCAGGATTCATGTTTAAATTGTTTGAGTTGGTTTTTATAGCCGGTTCTCAACCAGATGTCAACCCTCCTCCTTTATTTGGGCTTGGGACCGGCAATGTCTAAAGATACAAACATTGGCGGAGTTAAGAAGGAGAAATAGAAAATAAGAATAATACCTGGTGTGGGTAATCACCTACCTCACAAGCCTTTGGACATCACGATCCTTAGGTTCAAGTTTAAGCACCAAAAACTTGAAGAAGAGAAGGAGTTCCACTCATGGAGAGTAAAAAACCAGCCGAATTTTTTTATTAATTTCATCATATCAATACAAAAACGTGCAGCCCTGTATATAGGCTCACAAACTCAAGAAAATACCAAGAGACCAAATTAGAAACTCCTAAACTACTAGTTTACTTGCTACCTAAGACTTTCCTAAACTTAAAACCATTAAAACATTGATTTTCTAAAAATAAAATCTACTAAAATCAAGCCCTTCTAAAGGATTTCAACCAACACTCTAAGAGAGACCCACTTTGACATGTTGACTCTCTAAAATTACTAAAATACCATTGGCAATAATACTTTATTACAAAATACCAAAAAACAAAAATTAAAATGCTACCTAGATCCTAAACTTTATTAACTCATAAAACATTAAGTGGAACTGTTAAATAACTCTAAAAGACTCCATCATGTGCCTTAAAGATGTTCTGCCATATGTCCCCATATGTTTTCTCGTGCAGACCCCACCAAGCCACATGTGGGTTCCACTTGGCCTCCCATGTCTGCATCAAAAGCATTATGAATGTGGAAGAGTACATTGAGAAATTTAATGAACACAGTAATGATATAAAAGGATGAAAGTGACAGTTACATGATGTCCCAAAATGAGATTGAGTTGAGGCCAAAACTTCAAAGGGAGATGGCTGTAATGTGGCTCCTAAATGTTGACGAGGTGGATCAAACTGCCTTAGTTTTAAAAGGCCAACCGAAACAATCATATTTTAGGCATCTCCGAGCTGAGGATATAATTGTTAGTAGAATCACTAACAACCTGATCCGCACTACCAAAAATGTTCCAGATAACTCTTCTTATTAAAAGCCATCATTCCAAGCCTACTTCTTCTGATGGTGATTTTAAGGCAAGAATTATACTCCCAGTTCCTCTAAAGACGCTCGTAATGTCCAGTGCTACAAATGTGGTGGTAAGGGACACTTTGCAGTGGTTTGTCCAAACAAGCATTTGATGTATTGTGGCGAAGGGCTTGAATAAGAAACTTTCAAAGATTAAGGAGAATGCATGCAAAGGAATGAGGACGATGTTAATGAGGAAGAAGAGTTGAATGGTCTCTAAGTTCAGGATATGAGCTTGGTTGTTCATCACATACCACTCCAAAGGCGCTTGGTGAGGAAAATTGGCTGCATACAAACATATTTAAACTTGGGTGTTGTGTTGTGAACAAGTCGTGAAGGTAATAATAGATAGAGGGATTAGTATTAATGTGGCATCCCAAACCTTAGTTGACAAACTCAACTTGAAGGTTGAAAAACATCCTCAACCTTCCATGGTGGCATGGGTTAATTATGCCACCATTCCGGTTATGAAGAGGTGTTTGGTTAGTTTTTCTTTGGGTCTGAAATATTAAGGCAAGATATGGTGTGATGTAGTTCCTATGAAAGTCGCACATACTTTTGGATATACCTTGTCTTTATGATAGAGAGGTGCAACATGATGGCATGAAAAATATGTACACCTTTGTGTTCTGGGGGAAGATAACTAAATTAATGCTAATGAAAAATGATGTTCCAACTCCAGTTGCAAAGAAGAAATCTGGTATGCTCACTATGCAACAATTTGAAGCAGAAAGCAAAAGAACGTGGTATTATTTTTGCACTGATAGCTAAAGAAGTGAAGGAAAATTCTGTAGGAAGATTTGCCTTTAGCCCCTGAGGTACAATGCATTCTTTATGATTTTTAGATATGATTCTAAAAGAACTTTTCTACCTTCAAAGAGAGATGTTCAGCATGCCATTGATTCTGTCCCTGATTCTATATTGTCAAACTTACTGGCTTATAGAATGAATCCCATCAAACATGTTGAACTTAAAAAGCAGGTGGATGATTTTCTTAATAAAGGCTTCATTCAAGAAAGCCCTAGTTCCACGTTTAGTCCTGTTTCTCCTAACACTAATGAAAGATAGAAGTTGGCAGATGTGTGTTCATAGTCGTGTTATCAACAAAATCACTATCAAATGCCGTTATCCTATCCCACAGCTAGATGATATGCTAGACATGATAGCAAGAGCAATAATATTCTCTAAAATTGATTGCAAAGTGGTTACCTTTTGATTCAGATTATAGATGGAGAGGAATGGTAGACTGCCTTCAAAATGAAGGATGGTTGTATGTGGTTAGTCATGCCATTTGGGCTGACCAATGCACTGAGCTTTTTCATCCAGGTAATGACCCAAATCTTTCGTCCTTTCATTGAAAATGTATGGCGTTGTACTTTGATGACATTTTCATCTACAACCAAAACACCAAAGATCATGAAATACACTTGAGTGATCAATGAGTGTGCCTTCATGAGTGATCATGTTATCTTTCCAAGGTTCATTGTTTTAGCCCAGTGTGTGAATGTGGACCCTGCGAAGGTTTAGGCTATTCTCGATTTGCTCATCCTCAGCAACATTCTTGAGGTTAGAAGTTTTCATGGTTTCACAACTTTTTATCAACACTTCGTCCGTAATTTCAGTGGTATCATGACCCCGATCACAATGGTTTGAAGAAAGACCCATTTGGGTGGACATAGGCAGCCGCTTAGAGCCTTTGGAATTATAAATCCAAGATGAGAGAAGCCCCTGTCCTGCAGCTCCTAGACTTTGGTAAGGTGTTCAAGGCCTCTTATGATGTGTCACATATGTGGGGATTGGTCCATTTTGTCTTCTTAAGTGAGAAATTCAATGACTAAGAGTTTCCATTGGGTTGGGCTGGCTTGAAGCCCAACATGTCCGGTTCAAAAAATTGTTGGGCTGGGCCAACTAACTTTGGGCTAGGCTGAGTTTGGGCCCAGCTTTCAGGCCCAAAGTCTTATTCAGGCCAAGTTTGGGCAGACTCAATTTCAGCCAAAACTTGGCCCAGCCCGGCCCAAAATAGGTATAAAAATATAACTTTGGCCCTGCCTGGCCTGAAATTGGTATAGGTATAAAAATATAACTTTGGCCCTGCCTGGCCTGAAATTGGTATAGTATAAAAATATAACTTTGGCCCTGCCTGGCCTGAAATTGGTATAGCTTAGCCTAACAAATATAGGACAGTTTTTACCCATTATCAGCCCAAGTTTAAAAGTGAGATTTAAGTTCGGACGGCCTAAGCCCATGATTTAAGACGGGCCAAGTTCGGGCTGACTACCTTAGGCCAAGTTTGGGCTGACCTCGGCCTGGCCCAATTGACAGCCTTATCAATGATGCTAAAAACCATTTCTCTACTTATAATGTCGATTTTTATGCAATTGTGTAGGCATTGAGGCATTAGTGTCATTAGCTAATTTCTAAGGAGTTTGTTCTTTACCCTAATCATGAAGCCTTGAAATATCTAAAGTCTCAAAAGAAGCTGCAGCAGTCGGCATGCTAAGTGGAGCTCTTATATTCAGGAGTTCATTTTTGTTCTGCAGCATGGGGAAGGGGTGGGGAATAAGGTTGTTGATGCCTTAAGTTGTAAGACTTTACTCCTTATGACATTGTAAGTGGATGTCATTGGTTTCAAGGAGTTGAAGCGAGACTATTTGCCTATTTGGAGATGCAGATTTTGGGCAGATATATGCGAAACTATCAGCAGGATCCTAGCATCACCATTATACCTTGTACGATGGATATGTGTTTCGAGGAACACAACTTTGTTTACCACAAACATCTATCTAAGATCTCGTCATTTGGGAGTTGCTTTCCAGGAGTTTTCCACGACACTTTGGGAGAGATAAGATGATTGCCTTGGTTAAAGACAGGTTCTTTTGGCCTAATTTGAAGCATAATGTAGCTAAAATTCTATAGTAGTTCAGAACGTGTTAGCTTTCTAAGGGCTAGAGGTAGAACACCAGTTTGTATACCCCCGTTTTCTCCATGGGAAGATAGCAACATGGACTATCTTTGGCTTTTCAAAAATAGTAAGAAACAATGATTCTTTTTTTTTTTTGTTGGTAGATCGATTTTGGAATATTGCTCATTTTCTCCCATGTAAGAAGGCTTTTGATGCTCTTTACCATTGCTAAAATATTTTTTAACAAGATCATACGTCAACGCTTGCCCAAGACCATCGTTTCAAACTATGACGTTAGATTTGTGAGTTACTTTTGGAAGAAATTATAGGCTAAACTGGGGATGAAGTTGAAATTCTTAAGCTCCTTCCATCCCTAGACTCGGGTAAACTAAAGTCATGAATCGAAGTTTGGTGGGAGAGCATACTTATATGGGACCAAGTCTTACCATTAGCTGAGTTTTTGTTTACAATAGTTTAATCAATCATGAAATTCTTAGAAGGGGTGAATAGAAATGTCTCTAATTTTTATCCAAATTTAAATTTCATCCAATTTATTTTTCTTAATTATTAACCCTTTGATTTATAGCCCTATTCAATAAATGGTTTGATTGAAAACAATATAAATTTCACTTTAATTACAAATCAATTAACCATAGGATTTATTCTCAGGATATTTAATTGAAGAACTATTCCCGTCCTAATTAGAAATTAATGTGTATTTAAACAATAATTCTAATGCAAGTAAATACACAGTAATTAAAATATGGACCAACACAATATTCAATGTCTTTTTTTTAAAAAAGTAATGAAATGTATTAAAAGCCAAAAGGCAAAAGGCGGCTGAAAAAGCATGAGAAGTGCCTCGACTAGTTCTACAAAACACGAAGATACAGAGAACAATTTCCTAGCATGACCAATTAAAGAGTCCCAATCAAAAACCCACACTCGAATGGGAACAAGAATGTGGATACAAGGAGAAATCCATTCATAAATTTTACTAAGCATCAAGTCCACCATTTTAGACAAGGGGGTCTACAAATCATCAAAGATGTAATGATTGTGAGCTTCCCAAATGGTCCAACAAACCATGGCTGAAATAACATTCCAAACTCCTTTACCCAACTCATTGATGATGTAAAACGATTGGTGCTACCATAAGTTTAGAAGCATCCTCATTGATGCCGAGGTTATCCAATGCACTTTGAATCACACCACCATATGGGTAGGAGTTTCATTTGCCTCTCTACACATGCTACAACAATTAAGAGTTATGAAGCTTCTTCGAATCAGATTGTCTATAGTTGGGATACGGCCCCACTACAGTTGCCATAAAAAGAAAGAGATCTTGGATGGAATCATTTTGTTCCAGATAAAACGATGCGGAAATGCAATGTTCTCATTTTGCGTCAATGCAAAATACATTAATAAAACTGAGAAGCCTTTTTCCTCATCAAGTAGCCAAATCCTTTCCTCATTTTCCTCCCAATTTCCTAAATTATAGGCATCCAAAATCTCGATAAGCCTGACCAATATCCACTCTTGAAAGCTCGTCACATAGCTAGTAGGTTTTTTTATTAATAGAACTACACTCTACTATGGATAAAATCAATAAAAATTGAACACAACTTACCCACTCACGAGAATCCACTTGCTGTAAGTTGAATACATTTGTTGGCTCTGGCGAACATCACAAGCACCTCTGGTGGCTTTAGTAGAGGTTGAATCTGATCCCGGTGACTCCAGTTAGAGTTCCACAGATGAAGACTGAAGAAGTGTAGATCAAAGATTGATCTAGGAGTAGTGCCTCTCTGTAGACATACTTTACTATCAGATTAGTCCCTTTTTTCTTCTCTAGAGAGATGATAGATTTGCAAGTTTTTTGCTCTAACTCTCGGAGCTTTCGATAGGTTCAAAGGTATGGGAAAACCTAACCCCTTCTCTCTATTGATAGAAAAATACAAGGATTAGGGAGAGAAAACCTCACAAGATTTTTCACAAAATTTGCCTATATGCTCAGAGTTTCTTCAAGCTTTAGATCTTCCAAACACTAGATTTTTTGTGTTCTTCTTTTCTTCCTTTCTTGATCTTTTTTGTAGCTCAAAAGGTATTTTTATAGATGAAAATTTCATGCAAAACCCTAGCTCTAACGGTAAAAAAATATGGCCCTTTATTTTTTAAATCTAGGATCAATCCCGCCCATTTTGTGTAGCTTGATCTAGGTGCTCAATGCCTATTTTTTGATATTCAAATAGAGCTTGTCGAGCTGATTATTTTGAGTACTTGTGGGTCCCAAACAGACATTGGGATCAAAAGCTATAGCCGTTTTAAGTTCAGATGTCCCATCATTGTACTCTTTGGTCTTCTTTGATTTTCTTTAAATTCTACACTTAACCAACATGATTGTGATGATTTTCTAAGGCTCGGATCAGGTTTCACTACACCATCTCTAGGTCATGGACTCGGTCCAATAATAATTTACCTTTAATTTACTTGTGAACGCAAATGGGCTAAGTTGAGTCATGAGACATTTTTGTGATGCTTGCAAATTGCATGTCCCTCGAGTCTTCGATCTTTGTTGGTGTCTTGTGAAGTTTTTCTTGAAATTTGCTCGGGACTAGGACTCACATGACTTACATGACCTTGACTTAATGTTTTACATGATTTACAATATAAACATTACAACATGTAACCCCTTTTTGTCATGGAATTGATAACTACAATGTTTACCCTAACAAATCGGTCCACGGGAAAGTCCCCATTTGAGATTGTTTCTAGTGTGCAATAACAATAGCTGGTAGACCTCATTCCATTGCCAGAGAATTTTTAGACTAGTTCTAAGGAAGATGGGGTTTCTAGTCACATTCATGAATTACTTGAAGAAATTAGGTGAACGATTGCTCCAAGCATAGAAAAGTAAAGGGTGATGTAGATGTTAGTAGGAGATTCGTATAGTTCGACATTGGAGATTTGGTGATGGTACAAATGCAACTTGAGAGGTTTCCAAAGGAACTATATAAGAAGCGACATTTCAAAAAGTTGATCCTTTCAAGGTTCTCAAACAACTTGGCGTTAATGCTTATCTACTCGAGTTACCTAAGAATCTCCACATTAGTTCCATTTTGAATGTGGAAGATTTAACTATTTATCTTGGATATCAGGAGGAATTAGAAGAATAATTGAGGCTCCCTATTACTCAAAGGCTAGTTGAAGAAATTGAAGACGTCTTTGATGATCAGATTATTTCTCTTTGCAGTGGTGGTTAAATGAACTTTTTAATCAAATGGCAAGGAAAACCATCTTCAGAAAACACGTGTATTCATACAGTAGACTTCTAGAAGATTAATTTGGACCTCTATGAGACATACATTGCCATCAACTCACCGGAGTTGAATTCTTTTCAAAACCAGAGAGAATGATGTGGCAGCTTGATGACATGACAACCTACTTGGGGCTTGGTGGTATCCTAATTTGTTCTTCTTATCTCATGGGTATTATTGCCTTTTGCTTGTGTACTGATGTGGCATATCACTTTAGGGATGGGGGAGATTAGCAAATTAAGAGATATTTTCTTTCCTTTAATTTAAGGAAGTTTGTTTGATTTTCCATTGAGTCGTAAGAAGGTGAAATGTCTTCTTAGAGGAGTGAGATTCCTTCCTCTATATAGGTTGGGAGATTCAACCTTTATTGATCTTTTTAATCATCAGTTCCCATTCCCTTTCCTTCCCAGTCCATCCCGAATTAAGCCTTACGCACAACCACCCATCTGTCCTTGAACCATTCCACATCATTTATCTAGCTATTCCAAACCATTCTACATCAATTTGGTATTAGAACGAGCTTTACTTTCTAGTTGGGTAGTTCCTGAAATTTCTGCACCATGACAACTCGTAGTGGTGCAAGTTTTTCATCTAAGATGATGGAAGAGCAGTGAGATGAAGCCATCCATGAAGTTTTGAAGGTCCAATCTGATACTGAAAAGACTAATATTCAAAGAGCTCTTTGCATTTTGATGATTATAGCTTTTATCCTTTGGTCATGTGCAATGAAGACCAATGACTGCCAGTGCAAAGGAGTGAGACAATGCAAGTTGAAGGTGCTAGAAGGACAAGAGGAAGGCGGAAATTGACTTGGATTAAAGTAATAAGTGAAATTACTGTGTAAGCTCGGATAATCCTAAAGAGGGGGGAGGGGTGAATAGGATTATGGCAAATTTTTAAACTTATGTAGTTCAAATTCAATATAACTTAATTTTAATTAATATTCAACATGATGTAATGGATTAAGCAATTAATAATGTAGAGCTAGTTCAATTATTCCAATTCCCATAAAAAAACAATATGAAAAATAAAATATTACGTGTAGGAAATAAAAGATAAGCACACGAAAATACTATCATAGACCACGGGGTTCCGTCATGCACTATAGCGAACTATAGTAGAGCAGGAGCAGGGTTGATAGTTTCCACCATTTTACAAGATTTTAACCTTATTGATTTGGGTTTATCTACATAAAAGTGAATCTTTTAAAGCTAATTTATTTTTAAATATTTCTGAATTAATTCAATGTAAGCATTCAACACACAAAAATCATAGTATGCACAAGATTCACACACCATAAAGAACACATTGATTTTATAGTGGTTCAGTACTCTGACCTACGTCCACTTTGGAAAGCTCCTCATTGAGCTATTAATTTTATTTCCAGATTACTCTCTAATCTATACTAGAAAAATCATAAAACCACAAGTAACTTACAAGTACCATGAGAAATCCACTCATCTTGCAAGTTGCATGCGTTCAGTGTCTTCGGTGGATGCCTCAAATAGTTCCTAGTGTTTCTAGTGGAAGCTTTGAATGAAGTCGATAATGATTTGTAGTTGTGGATGCCTCCTCTTAGACTGATTTAACTATAGTAGCCCAACCAATAATGTCTCTTGCTGGCTGATTTGATTGTTGTAGCACCGTTTTCTCTCCGACAAACTCTCAAGATTGAACAACTAAGGATCTAAATTTCTTTCTCAGAGCTTTTTAGGTTACCAAAGGTTTGGTTGATCCTAGACATGATTCAACAGTGGATTTGGAAGAGTTTAGTACCCTTGAATCGTGCATGAAAGATTCCCACTCAGTAGATAATGATTTCCCAATGAAAATAGCACTAGAACACTTCCAGAACTCTTCAAGATTGAGCAATACGACTTCTAAACAAGTTAGGGTTCCTTGAATTTAGTTGTTGCGTTCTTACTGTAATATGATGTCCAAAGTTCAAACAACATCATTTTTATGCTTACCAATATAAATAAAAGGGCTCAACTTTTTTCTTTTTTCTTTGAAAGAGATAAGGAAAATATATTAAAAAAGGAACTAAAGAGAGAGATACAATGATGCAGCATGAGCAATGTTGCAGAAACGCCCGTTACAACAAAAGATGCTGAAAGCTAAACTCAGCTAGAGAATATTAGGGAGTCCCATTCAAAAACCCAATCAGTAAAGGAACCAATACAATAGTTCAGGTCAATAGATATCCAATCGTAAATTAGATTTAGAACTGAAGACACCAACTGGGAATGAGCGGAGGAAACCCTATTGAATACCCTCTGGTTTCGTTCCGTCCAAATTGTCCAACACACGGCAGTCGGGATTAATTTCCAACATAATTTACCAATCCCATTAACCTTCCTCAAAGGCTGATGCATCCAACAATCAATAAAAGTTCTCATGGAGGCCGGAGACATCCAATGGATTTGGAAGCGGCTTAAGAAGAAATCCCAAATAGCCACCCCAGTTTTGCAGTGAACAAGGAGATGCATAGCTGATTTGGCTGCTTTACAACACATATAACAACAGTTCAGGAAGATCATTCCTCTGCAGATTAAATTATTCAAGGTCGGAATACGATCCCACCAGAGTTGCCACATGAAAAAAGAAATTTTGGATGGGATGGCCTTGTTCCAAATAAATCCAGCCGGGAATCCTATAGGGGTGCCTTCATTGAGGATTTGAAAGATGGATGAAACAGATAATCTATTCGTCTCATCTGGCTTCCAAAGTCTCTCATCCCTCTCCTCCCTGTTCCCTAATCTATAGTTCTCCAATAGCGCCATTAAAGCTCCCATATCATCAATCTCCCAGTCGTTGAGGTTCCCCCGTAGATGCATGTCCCAAGAACAGAGAACTCATGTCCAGATCATGTGATCTCTAACTGTTCCATTTTTGCAAGTGGATAGGAGGAAAATATTGGCGAATAACCTGCATAAAGGAATGTTTGAACACCAACAATCAGTCCAGAACTTAAACCAAATCTAATGTTTGAACACCAACAATCAGTCCAGAACTTAAACCAAATCTCCACTGTTGACCCTGAATTTCATGAGAGATTGCATGGTGTCCATCCCCTTGTGGATATTCTTCCAAACACCACATCCCATAGGCCCCTTAGGCTGCTTACTATAGCCCATCCATTTTGGAGTTCTCCGTATTTAGAAGCTATGACCTCCCTCCATAACAACAGTCTTTCTTCACCAAACCTCCAAAGCCACTTATTCAAAAGAGTTCTATTAATTACTCTAATTGGTCTTATATTCAGCTCTCCTTGATCCAAGGGCCTGCAGATTGCTCTCCAGCTTACCCAATTGATCTTACGGGTCCCTTGGTCGGTTTGCCATAAAAAGCGTCATTGCTTCTTCATTAGAAAATTTGAAACCGTCTTTGGAGCTGCATAAAGGGTTAAGTAATAGGAAGGCATACTTGAGAGGACACTTCTCAAAAGAACCAACTTGCCTCCTTTGGATAGGTACCTACCTTTCCAGCTAGAGAGCTTCCTGTCTAACATTTCCAAAACCGGATTCCAAATGGATTTAGAAGAAGTTTTGGCACCCAGAAGGAGGCCCAAATAGGAAGTTGGAATGGTCTCTTCTTCACATCCCATGATCCTGGTCATCTCTTCAATATTTGCAACCTCTCCTACTGGGAAAAGTTTGGATTTTCTCAAAATTAACTTTCAAACCAGAAACTCAAGGATGAGGAGAATGCATCTTAGGCACCGAAGATCTTCTAGGTTGTCATTGAGCAGGAACAGAGAATCGTCAGCAAATTGGATAAAAGATATCCTGCATCCCCCATCTTTAGGGGCAAACCCCTCCAGCATCCCACAAGCTTCACCCTTCGAGACCATCCTACTTAGTAACTCCACTACTAGAATGAAAAGATAGGGCGAAAGGGAGTCCCCTTGACGAAGACCTCTGTTACCTTTGAAAAAACCTTTGGGAGACCCGTTAATCATGATAGAAAAAGCCAATTCCTCCAACATTGACCAAACCCCATCTTGTGCGACACTATCTAGGAAGGACCAACTCACATGGTCATAAGCTTTCTCCAGGTCTACTTTGCAAATCACCCCCAGAGTACCTTCTCTGATTCTTGCGTCAATGCATTCATTGGCCACCAGAGAGCAATCCAAAATCTGCCTTCCTAACACAAAAGCATTCTGCGAGTTCGAGATCACATGTAGAAGATTTGATCTATCTTCTGCAATTCACTTCCAAGTATTTTTCTATTTAATATTTATTTATGCAAAGGTTTGGACCATTAAATAAAGCCCCACTACTTGGAAAACGATCTGAACAAATTGCTGAAAGTACTGTTCATGACATTAGCGAACAGCAATGCCATGGAGTGCAAGTTTGCATTTACATTGTAGTAATAATGTTAGCTGAATTGCACTTACAGGCATTGCAACTGGGACAAGATGCAAGTTCTCCTTTTGGCTTCTTCAATGGACAGAGATGTCAGATGTGTTTGCGTTCTGATCCTCTGCATAAAGTAATGGAACGTTTAGCAAATCCAGGTAACTCTCTCTCTCTCTCTCTCTCAAGTAGTTTAGCTTGAGTAGCTTATTTCTGGACATCATTTTGCT
The DNA here is from genome assembly GCA_025762735.1 of Platanus orientalis. NCBI lineage: Eukaryota > Viridiplantae > Streptophyta > Magnoliopsida > Proteales > Platanaceae > Platanus > Platanus orientalis. The sequence continues at coordinate 12,334 of JAOXJP010072439.1, forward strand.
GTTATTCAACCACTTATGGATAATCAGGTGTGAGGCGGCTTGTCATTGTGGAGGCTGGCAGCAAGCATGTTGAAGGTATTATTTCATTAAGCGATGTGTTCAGGTTCTTGCTTGGTTTATAGGAGGTTACTGTGCTCGCTTTGGAGGACCCCTCATGTTTTGGTCACACTCACCACATTCTCTGGTGCCTCCTGCGGATGCCTCTGTTTGTGACTGATATCCATCATTTATTCTGAGTCTTTGATTGGAGAGGCCAAATTTTTCGTAGCCTGGTCTTCTTAGAGGCTAAAGAGAGAGGGTTCTGTAAAGTGAGGATTTAATTATTTTTTCCTCCCTTTCATTCTCCTGGACTAATTATTATCAACTTAATTGTGCTGCTAATATAGTCCCCATGTCTGTGAGGAGCATTGATCCCTCATTAGTTCACCTTCTACTATTGACAGCTTAGTGGGGAGAAATGTTAGGTTGCTCTGCGCTGTTTCATGGTGATTGTAATGGTGCTGTCATTAGCTGCAGTAGCAGCAGTCATGGTTGTCTTTTCTCTTCCACCTGGGAATTCATTGTGGGTGTAGAGTTATTTGTCTATTTATTAATTCCTGGTCAATATTTATACTTCCTAATATATTTGTACCTGCATATTAGTACTGAACAAAATAAATTAATTAATTTTAAAAAACTATGAATACTATGACAACATGGATAAAATCATAAGTAATAAAATGCTCTCTATCATCCTGTGTGTAGACCAAAAAATGCATGTTAGTACATGTGTCATCGCATGATAGGGGTCTCGTATGATACTGTGGACATAAGAACTTGAAGACATGTGGATGAAGTTTGTTAGCAGCAATTATTTGCAATCAGATTCCTAAGATATTTCAATTCATGATTTCACCATTTCCCTAGAAATTATTTACTTTTTGAACGTAGCATGTTTATATTGCTTTTCGTTCATTTCCGCCATGGCAACATAACCACCATAATAAGCAGGCGAAGCTGGGAAGAAAGCCAATTTCCCTAAGCTAAGCCAAAAAAAAAAAATGTGAGCCAATGTAACGGTAAGCCCCCTATCTTGTTTTATAGTTGTTGCATAGCAATTGAACCATGTCAACTAGTTGTAAAACTCAAAAAGTAAACTAGTTAGACAAAATATTACAATATTGGGGGCACACTAGTCCTTTACATGTATTGACGAGGAAAGCCCCTTGCTAATATATACGGGACGCACTAGCCCAACGAGTAACAAGTTCTTGATGGATTAACTTCAAGTCTAGGGTCGATTCATCAATTTTTCATATTCTTGGCAGGGTTGGCCTTTAAAAGCTTAAACGGTCAGGTTAGTTTGAATGAATGTGGTCATGGTTACTTTGTATGGGGTGTAACAGGTGAGGATCACCGGAGACAAGTTCTCTTGGAAAAATGCTAGGGAGACCGTCCTTATCCCTTGACCTGCCCTGCACTTGCTTAAATTCAGGATCAGGGCAGTCCAAGGGAAATTCTAGGGCATCTTTAGGGTTTCCCTGACACTAAATGTAGTGCGGTCAAGAGGTGGCCTCCTTGGCATTCTCGTTTAAGAAAGTCTGCAACATCATCACAGATTGCCATATTGCACTTTGAGGTAAAGAAAGATTTGAGGTTTTCATGTCCAATTTTGAGTGGTTATCTTTCCATTGACCTCTAAGAGGATTCTCCAATCAAGCTACCACAGTTTTGCAGAACTAATGCAAGTTCTGTAGGTGTAGGAGAATCGTGTCTATTCCCAAAAAAGTAATCTAGCAACCAATCCAAAATCGTGGATGAGTAAAAGTACAACAACAACAAAGCCTCACCCCAACTCCTTCCACCAATCCTTATTTCACCATTCCTACTCTATATCAGCTATTAAATCAACTTTGGTTCTTTTAACAATTTAACTCGCATAATCTCACATCCCATTAGTAGTCATTAGTCTTTGCTAAACATGATCAAACCATTTTCAGTTGACTTTCCAAGATCATCTTATTTATCACCTAGTGGTGCAACACTAAAGCTCCTATGAATGGATTCATTTTTTAAGACTATCCTTTCTGGTCATACCACCCATCGATCTCAACATTCTCATCTTTGCAGTATTTGTTGTTCTTAGCAGCCCAATATTTTGCTATATAAACCTGAGCTTTGCCTCACACAGATTGCATTACTGTATGAGTTTTGACCCGAGGAAATATGTAGATCCACTGAAGATTTGTGAAGTGGAGATTACCCATTTCCTCAAGACACCAAATCTTAATCCTAGAAGGATTCGTCTTCCCTAGCTTTAGCAGTCTGAGGAACATACTTCTGATGCTGGGTCACAAACTTCTGCTGGGCTTCAGGCAATAACAAATGACTCCAAACCCTTTTCGTTCACAAGGAAGTCCATCACTCGCACGATTTGCTCTCTAAATGCTGCGAGTCCCGTCCTCGGACCAACACCACCGCTCTCTATCACTCCAGGTTGGTGAGTTAGTAACAAGAAGATCGCGGGCCAGGTCAATACCTATTTCCTTAAAACTGGTCCTTTTTTTTTCTTTTCTGCCTAGTGGAATCCGGCAGACCCAGTTCTCGCAACAATGATATTTGGGAGGGACATGCTTTTGTCGATCGCACAGGAAAATCCATGCCCAGCTAATTTTTGAAGAGGTAGCAGTGTTTCCATCAACCTGAAATCTTACTACTAAGGGAACTAAAAGAAGAGATAAGTTGGTATTTTTAAGATGTAAGTTAAGACAGCTGGGTCTGAAGAGAGGATCTCCGAACCGTACCTGGCAGGCATTCGTAGACGCAGAGATTGCAGTTTCCAAGAGAGGGAGCTTATATTCGCACTTCAAGTTTTTGTAAACACACCTCACTTAACTCTATTCCAAAATCACCCTAACTTAAAATGATAGTTATAAACCT
>JAOXJP010072460.1:0-15252 GCA_025762735.1 Platanus orientalis
CAGAGCGAAATGGCGTAACAGGATTCATGTAGCCGACCCCAAATAGTTGGGATAAGGCTGTTTGTTGTTGTTGTTGAAGTTGTAAATCTCAAAATACCAGCAAAGTAGATTGCTAAAACCTAATTTTCCTCAAATGCCCTTTTGGTTATTGACAAGTGTTCTGGGCTCACCCAATTAAGAAATGCCTGTTAGTTGATTGGACAGCAGGAATTTGATTAGCTCCAACTCAGGCTACTGAACAGGTTCTTGGTCTACATCATCTATTTTATAAGCTTATTTCTTTATCATTTTTACAACGTACATGTCATAACTGAACAACTTTAATAGCATCAATAATTCTGCTTGTTTAACCTTGGTTCTGCAGTTTATGATGTTATAATTCACTGGGAAGGCTTGATAATTTATCCTTCCAACTATAGTGCTAATATGTGTAAAATTGGACCCTTAAGTTATTGATGCAGTACAATTTTGAAAAATGTGGATGCAACTTTACTTTTACTATCCATCAAATTGACGGGGCTGGTATTTATTCTTCAACAGGGGGAACCTTTATGCATCTTTTATTATCGCTATGGTATCTGCAAATTTGGGCCAAATTGCAAATTTGACCATCCTATGGGACCCTTCACAATCAATTTTTCTGCATCATCTTCAGCTGATGTCCCGGTTGTTCGCCGTTTACTAGGATCATCATCAGGAACTACAGCATTAGCTTTGTCATCAGAAGGGCCTGTTGAAGTAGGCTCGGGAAAGTCCAGGCGACTTTCATTTTCAGAGACACGGCAGATGCCTTCTGGTGACCAAAACATTGATGCAGAAGGATCACACAGCACTTAAGGCACTGGGCCAGTGAACTTTTTAATCTGTGGAGGATAAAAGAGTCGTCTGTAAATTGAGTATCCATTGCTGGAGATGTACAGAATTTCTTGTTGAGTTGAATCTGTGCATCTGGAGATGCATTTTTACTTGATAGCAAACTCTTGACACTTATGAATTTCACATTGCTGCATTGTGTAAATTTGCACATAATGTCAAATTTGGGAAAAAATGAAAAATGAAAAAAAAAGAGGGAGAGAGAGAGATATATGTGAACATAGCATCATTCCAAAAACTACCTTTCTTCTTTGCAAGGATCACTTTTTCCCCCCTGGATTTTAATAAAACATATCTTCTCATAGTGCCAATGGCCTTGAGTTTTGTCTTTCCTGTGACATTGTTGATGCATTTACCCAGGTTTGTCAGCATTCGAGCCTTCCCTCCAAATTTGCTTTCTTGCTAAAGGTTGAACTTGGTCTCTACCTGGATATGTGTTTGTTGCATGAAGTTTTGTTTCTCACTTGTGTGGACTCAATTTCAAATACTATGCTGGACGTCTCCTTTTGGTTTTTGCTAAAATTTGAATTGCAGAATTGTACACGGGCTACCACTCAGTTTGGATTCTAGACATTGGAGTTGGAGGAAGCAGGACCTTGCTTATGTTCACACTTTACACAGGATGTAGTCATTTTGATCTGCATGAATGTTGAAGGTGATCTTCTTTATCTTCCACAGAGTGCTTTATTTCAGTTGATTTGGCAAGTTCCAAGAACACAATGACTTTGTTCAAGTCTGAAAATACTTTTTTGCTGGTTCTCATAGGTTTGTTCTCGGGGTTCACTGGTAAAGTTAAAAGATGCCAAGATCTGTCCTTTTAGGATGCTTTTTGAAACACAAAATTGATAGAGGGTCATGACAGCAGCTGAATAATCGTAATGCAACATTATTTATTCTTAAGGCTTCATAGCAGGTACTGTGAGAACAAACAAAATTGTTAGTTTCCTTGCTGTGCAATGAATAAAAATTATACCTGTTCAAAATCTGCTGGAGTTATCATTTATGTTACCAAGTGGTTTTGTATTTACCTTTGGTTTGATTTATTTCAATGCTCTAGATAATTTATTTTTAATTTTAGAATTTGGTGGTAAACTGGGACTGAATTCCTGACTTCATGGTCGTAGTGCGTGATCTAACCTATGAATGACAGGTTAAGCCCCAAAAGAAGCAGCTGCTTAGGGTGGGATTTGAACCCTTCTCTGTTAATTAGATTTTTGCTGGCTAGAATATTTGGTTGGCAATCACTTTTTGTCTGCTTAATTTTCAGTAAGTTCTTATTAATGTTATCATGCATTCACCCTTTTAGGTTATTTAGTTGTGCTATAATAAACTGTGGTCATCAAGATCTTTAAGGAACTGGGCCTCACTCCTGTGTTTATATCAGTAACAAAAGAATTCATTTAGCAGATAGGGTAGTGATGCTTGTTTGAATCAACACACTTTATACTGCTGAACATGTCTGGATCCTTCTTTTAATAACCTTAAATGTTTTTATTTTAAATTAGGAGACGCGTTTGTATCCGCGTGCTTGTCTGTGTATGTATGTACTGAACATTTATCCATAGTTGCAGGGAAAGCTTGGGACACAAGGTGGGAAGCCCGGAAGCTTGTTTGGGAAGCTAATTCAGTTTCGCTTCCTGATGTAGTTGGAAGTGCGCTTTTGGTGTGGTGAAGCAATTGGGAAGCATAGTGAAACAATTGAGGAAGTGAGTGGAAGCTTCTGGAAAAGTGAGTGGAAATGTCTGGTGAATTGACTGGAAAGTGACCCAAGAAGCAAAATTGTATTTTATATAATGTTAACTGGGTACTATTGGTATTGCATAAAGTATCTTTTATGACATATAGTATTGATTTGTAGCAAAAAAAAAAAAAAAATCTAGTATTGATTTAAATTATTTTATTCCAATCCAATAAAATATATATTCCAAATTGATGGTTTTTACCTCTATAGTTTAACTCTAAATGCTTACTTGTCTACAAAAAATCTTATGTAAGGTAAAAACTAAGGTATGGCTAGCCATGCAACAAAAGTGCTTTGCATATTAATTTTCATCATTTTTTGTTTCTTACATAGTATAGTTTTTTTTTTCCTTATAATTATTTTATTGTATTGTAGTTGTACTTATTGATTATAACTTACTGTTTATTTACTTCCTATTAGTAATCAGTTATTGTAGTTGTGCTTATTAGTTGTAGACATTTTGTTATTTACTTTCTATTAGTAATACTTATTCACGTATTTTTATCATTTTTATTTTCTAATCATTTTATAATATTTTGTTTGGAATTCCAAATTGCATTTTACTTGCTTCCCAATCCACTTTCTACTCACTCTCCATACGCTTCTTAATCATTTTTTGCATTTTTTTTTTCCAAAAATTAATTGACCATTGCTTCTCTTTTCACATCGCTTCTCCCTTTTCGCTTCTCCATTTGCTAACTATGATTTAAGCAATGAGGCACAGGGTCCTTTTTAGCCCAATCAACTAATTTAAGCAATTCAATTTTTTCTTTGATATTTTTTTTCCCAATATAACTCCATATATTGAAGCAATTAGCACAATGGGGAGACAAGGTGATAGGCGGTTGGAGGCAATAATTCATGGTAGGAATCCTGGTTTTTTTTTTGTTCATTTTATATATATTTTTTAAGGATTATAAGACTTATTAGATTTCACTTATATGCCTTATACCTATTTTGTTTTTTTACTTGCTTAACAAAGAATAGGTGATGCAAACAATATCAAAAGACTTCTATACGTCCCACCCTGCAAGAGAGCAACCCTGCAAGAGAGCAAGGTTCAAGATATGTACAAGAAGTGGGATATTTTAGGGTTTTAGGGGTTGGGGATATAAATGTAGTAAGGCTTTGACAGCCCTGGGTAGTTCAGGGGTTTCTTGCAACGGGTATCTTTTTAATAAAACTTTAAAGCTAAGAGTAAGGTAGGAATTTAATTGCTGGTTGACAACCATTTTTTTTGTCCTTTTATGGGCCAAAAAGTTAGGTGTGGGTCCCTCTTATAGTGCTGGTCAACAGCTTTCATATTGGAGAGGTTTTTAGTAGTTTTGGTTTTTTAAAAGTAAGGTAAGTTTGGTTTTTAGAAGAGTCCTATCTTGTATAGGAGTTTATATTTTTCTTGTGTTTGGAAGCCTATTTAAGAGGCATAGTTGACATGTAATAGGAGCAATGGATTGATTAATAAATCAATAAAATTTTTGAAGTTTATACTTCCTCTTCTCTTGGTTGTAGCCGTTAGAAAACCCTAGGGTTGGTGGCGCTAGTCTTCCTTCCCCCAATCAGTTAAGGCTGATTGGTTTCTTCTCTTTGTACTTCTTAACTTTCATCTTCCTTCTTCCTTTTCTTTCTTCTTGTTCCTCCTTCCTAATTTTTCTTTTCTTCTTTCTATCTCCATTAACCTTCTGTTGTGCTACCATCATCAAGATTGAAGTGCTGGAATTCCAGGAAAATACAGGTCAAGCTTTATACACTGGATTGAGTATTCCAGGGCACTTTTCTTCCAAAATCACATCCCTTTAAAATAGGTATTATTAGCTTTTTTTCTAGGGCTTTTCTCATCTATCTCATCAAACCCCAAAATGTCTGTCTGAATATCTTCTGATTATGTGGTTTGGGTAACTTATCTCTACTTCTTTAGACCCATCTTGCTGAACTTTCTACAGCAGTCTATTCTTTATATAATTTTTAATACTTAACACTTCTCTGGTTGAACTAAATTTTGTATACATATACATATTATACCTACTGTTAATCCTATAAAATTTCATACCCTCCTAACAACTTATTAGGAGTATTTTGGTCTTTTCACACTTGTTACCCATATTTTTCAAGATCTGACCCTGCAGTGTTCTCTCTCACATTTCTCATTTCTCTTGTCTATTCAATCTGAAATCTTTTGATCTTACTCTCCACGAATTTTGAGATTCTTTGGGCGTATGTAAATTCCGTTTTATATAACCTAAGTTCTATTGGTGTAGGACAGCCTAGGGGTTGTTGGTTCATGCAGTTGTGGGTCCAAAATATGTTATTGTAGTACTGGACAAACTTAAGTTCTCAAGAACAGATTTTAGGAACACCTAAAGGATCTCAAATCTTAAAGAAAGTAAGGTTAGAGAGTTAAGAAGCAATTCACAAAGTTTCAAAGCGATCAGATAAGAGAAGGTGAAATAAGAGAGAACAAAGCTGGTTCTGATTTGGTTATGATTATGGAGAATTATGATAACAATTGTGAAAAGACCATGATACCCCTGACAAGTTGTCAGATGGGTATGCATTTTTGGCTATTAGATGTGTATATGTCGCACCCCAAAACCTATATCAGTAGGACCATGAATTTTGATTCATGATATTAAACATTCATTCATTTATAACCTGTAATTTTCATAGAAAATTTTCGTTCATTCTTTTCATTCATACGTAGCGGAATTGCATATCCTAAATCATAACCATTCATATCTCATAATCAACTTGTAATAAAATTTTCATAATTTCATAAACCAAAAAAATAATCCATAATCATGTCCTAGCATTCCCATTCAAATAAATTAATAATTTGATATAAATTAAATCTTAATCTAAAAATCAAATATCAAGTCCCAACTAAAATCCACTATCTTATTACATTATTTTAAAATAACTAAAATAAATAAAGTCTCAATGTTTCATAACATAAATCCAATCTTTTGATTCACAAATCTTGCCTGATAGTACCATTAGGCAGCTATCTCCTCATTATTTGTGGTGCTAAATTTAGGGTATGCTTGATAAACTCAATGATAGACATTAAATTAAAAAGTAATAGATCAAAACTTTGCACAAAATAAAACAAAATAGATAGTTGCATACATTTTTACAATATACAAAAATGAACAGTTAGTCGTATATAAACATATACTAAACTGAAAATATTAAAAGACAAATATATAGATAATCTAAAAAGAATAAAATAGGTGTATATTACTGTACTGAACATAATAGAACGAAACATGTAAATCAGATATATAAGCTAATATATGTAACAGTTACACCATTTAAACTTAGATAAGAAGGGTTTAGTCACACCATTTAATCTTCAATGAGAATAACCAATCATACCATTTAATTTCTGGTGAGAAGAGTCAGTACAGTTCACATCATAAACCAGGTGTGATAAATATTATTATTCATCTCTTTTGATGATAAAGGGTGGCTTATAACAAAACTATAACAAAAAAAATCAACAATAACAAAAGACAACAACAATAGTAGTATATAAAATAAATAAATTCATAACACTTTAAACCATTAGATGTTTAATTCTCTTAAGCACAAAACTATGGAACAATCAGATTTTCACAATAATAACATATAACATTCAAATCAGAAATCAAACATAGAAGCATGTAAATATCTTTTAAAACAAGAGAGTAGTCTCTACAATCCTATGAAAGTGAATATGCAAAACTAAGAGTACTTATGTTCTTGAAAATAGAAAAACACCTCTTAAAAACCATTGATTTTGGAACCTTAAAATGGTTAAAATTTACAGCAAAACAATCCATAATATGTAGAACATAAATCCATAACAATATAGAGCTTAACAATTTACAAAACCAAAACATGGTATTTACATTCATTGGAAACTCAAAAACTTCTTTCAAACCATTGTTCTTTGCTTTAAATCCATTTAAAAATCAGAGTAGATCTTTATTAAACAAGAATAAGACACTTCTAATTTTCTAATAAAATGAAAAATGGAATTAGTTTAATGTTCCCTACCTTTTGATTGATGCAAAATTCATTCTTAACTTTGTTTTTAAGCAAATCCATGCTTTTCTTCTCTTCTCTTCTCTCCTCTCTTCTCTTGATCTCTCCTCTAGAGTTTCTAGGTCTCTTTAGGTCAAAACATGTCTAATATATAGGCCTAAAGAGAATCCCACATGTTTTAGGAGAGTTTCTAATTCAAAAAACTTAAAAAAACCAGGTTTCCAAAAAGACTGTCGCATTGGGTGATCGATTGGGGGGTTCCCGATTGATCGGTCTATTAAGCCGATCGATCAGGCCTCCCTAGCTTATTGATCAGTGGTCTTCCCGATCAATCGAGCCGGAGCCTAACTTTTTTTTTTTTTGATTTTTTTCTTTCGTTTTGCCCCTTTCTCACTCTTTCGCCTATAACTTACTCGTTCGGGGTCTGTTTGGTTCGTCGTTTGTTGTGTTGGACTCTAGACTTTCGTGTCTATCTAATAATATAAGTTTTGCTCATAAATTCTTCTTACATCTTCGTTGATGACTCTCTAAAGTTGCGTTAATGTTTAAATCAATAGATGTGCATTTAAATGGTCTCAAGTGCGTACTAAACATATATAACATGTGTAAACATTCTAAGTATGACAAGTGTATAGTAATATGTGTGACATGGTGTTGGGTGTTACACTCCCCTTTAAAATAAATTCAGTCATTGAATTTGACATACCTTGAGTTTAAAATAAGTGCAAATACTTTTTCTTCATCTCGTTTTTGCTTTCCCAAGTTTTTTCTTCTACAAAATAGTTCATTCATGGTACTTTCACATATAGAATCACCTTCAAACATAGAACTTGTTCTTTCTTGATTAAAATCTAAACTAGTTGCTTATCATAAGATAAATCTTCATTGACTTGAAGTGGTTTAAACTTTAACACATAAAATATATCACACATGTACTTCCTTAGCATGGATACATGAAATACGTTGTCGATATGTGACAAATTCGGCAATGAAACTTATTCATAAGCAACATCACCTATCTTTGTTAGAATCTTAAATGGTCAAATGAACTTCAGACTAAGTTTCCCTTTCTTTCCTAACCTCATGATACCCTTAGATGATGATACCTTCAGAAATACATGCTCTCTAATATGAAATTTAAGTTCTCTTCTTTGATCAGCGTAGCTCTTTTGCCCTTTTGCCTGCTTTGAGTAACAAACAATTTTTCATGAATAACCCTGATTTTCTTAGTTGTCACTTGAATTGATTTAGGTCCAAGTAACCTTCTCTCACCAACATCTTCCCAACATAACGTTGTTCTGCACTTTCTTCCATACAAAGCTTCAAGTTGTGCCATTTGTATACTAGCTTGGTGACTGTTGTTGTAAGAAAATTTGATCAATGGTAAATAATCATCCAAACTTGCTTTTAAATCAATTACATAAGCTCTCAACATGTCTTCCAAAACTTGTATAGTTCTTTCTGATTGCCTAACTGACTGCGGATGAAAAGTTGTTTTAAAATTCAGCTTTATCCCCAAAGCTTGTTGCAAATTATTCCAGAATCTTGAAGTGAATTGCAGATCACGATATGAAACTATTCAAATTGGAATACCATGTAACTTCATGATCTTATCAATATACAATTTGACTAGTCTATCAAGTGAGTAATTTACCCAGACATGTAAGAAATGAGCAGACTTAGTCAGTTAGTCTACAATAACTTAGACATAATCAAATCCCTTCCTGGTCTTAGGTAGTCTATTAACAAATTCTATAGATTATGTTCTCACTTCCATTTAAGAATTTTCAAAGACTAGAGCAATCCTATTGGTTTCTGGTGTTCAATTTTCATAAGTAGACAAGTCAAACACTTGGATATAATATCTGTAATTTCTTGCTACATATTATTGTATCAATATTACTCTTTCAAATCCTTGTACATCTTTCATAAGAAGTCCCATGTGCCTATTCCATAATTTATCTTTAAAATTCAGAGCAATTAGGCGTGCACAACCTTTTTCTATACTAAAGAGAATCATCTCCTCTAATTACAAAATATGCTTTCTATCATTTCTTGACCTCTTCTATAATTTTCTGAATCTGAATATCTAAATTCTTAGCTACCTTGATTTTGTCATTCAACACAAACTTTATTCTAAGATATGTCATAACACATGTCAAATCGCCAAAATATTTCTGACTTAAACCATCGGCAACTACATTGATGTTTCTTGGATGATAGAGGACAGTGTAGTCACAATCCTTAATCAACTTAAGCCATTTTCTCTGCCTCAAATTCAAATCCTTCGGTGAAAACAGATATTTTAGATTTGTGATTTGTATAAATCTCATAAGGTTCTTTATACAAGTAATACCTCCATATTTTTAATGCCAAAACAACCATAGCTAATTTCTAAATCATGGGTTGGGTAATTCTGCTCATAAGGTTTAAGTTGTCTAGATGCATAAGCAATAATCTTCCCCTCTTACGTCAAAGCACAACCCAAACATTTTCTAGAAGTATCACTATAGATCACATAATTTTATCCTATGCAGGATGGTAATGTAAGGACTGATGCAGAAACCAAACGATCATTCAGTTCTTGAAAATTGTGCTCACATGCATCATTTTAGTTGAATTTAACATTTTTTGTGTCCATTTTGTCAAAAAAAAAACCCGCAATGCTAAAGAATCCCTCAACAAATCTCCTATAATATCCAACTAATCCTAGAAAGCTACAAATCTCAGTTACATTCGTAAGTCTAGGTCAATTAACCACTGTCTCTATTTTATTGGGATCTACATAAATTCCATTATTTGAAATCACATGTCTAAGAAACCACCTTATCTAACCAAAACTCAGACTTTTTAAATTTAGCATAAAGTTTATGGTCTCTCAAAGTTTGCTGTGTAATCTTCAATGTTCTTTATGTTTCTCTGAACTCTTTGAATAAACCAGAATATCATCAACAAATATAATTATAAACTGATCCAGATAATGTCTAAATACATTGTTCATAAGGTCCATAAATATTATAGGTGTAATCCTTAATCCAAAAGACATGACTAGGAGCTCATAATGTCTATATTGCTACGAAAGACAGTCTTGGGTATATCCTCATGTTTAATTTGAAGCTAATGGTTTCCGGTTCTAAGGTCAATCTTGGAAAAGACCTTGACACCTTGTAGTTGATAAAAAAGATTATCTATCATTAACAAATGATACTTATTCTTCATTGTCACATTGTTTATCTACCTGTAATCAATGCAAAGTCTCATGGTTCCATCATTCTTATTCACAAATAAAACAGACGCTCTCCATGGGGAAACACTAGGGCGGATGAAACCTCTGTTTATCAAATCCCGCAACCGCATTTTTAGCTCATTTAATTCAGTTGGCGTCATATGGTATGGTGCATCTACACTTCATCTTTCTTATCATCTATAATGTAAACTAGGTATCCTAGCTCACCTTTCTGCAATAACTTTTCTACTCGCAGGACATGAATCATCTTAGGGAAAATCCATATTCCCTTGAGTACAAACTCAGACTGATTGAGGATATTAATGGTCACCTCCTTGATATAACAATCCACCTTAGCATAGTGAGTGACTAACCAATGCATGCCTAGGATGACATCAAAGTTTTGTAGGTCTAATAGAATCAAGTCTGCTAACAATTTAATTTTTCCAATCTTGACTACACATGTCTTGTGTACAAACTCAGCAATCATGGTCTTGTTAAGTGGAGTGGATATAACTATTAAATACTATAAAGGTTCCGGTGTTGCATCAATAAGTGTTACAAGTCTAGTAGACATAAATGAATGTGTGAATCCAAGATCAATAAGTACTCTAACATCATGTGAAAATAAACTAAGAATACCTGTTACCACAGTATTGAATGCTTCCGTATCCTTTTCAGTAACCGCATAAATCCGTTCTTGAACCTTCAATCTCAGCTCCCATCAATAGGCTTGGCCGTCATATCAATTTTCATCAAAGGGTAATCTCTAATTATGTGATTAGTCTTTCCACATTTAAAACACACACTAGTCTTAAAATAGAAAACACCTACATGAATTTTTTCACATCTTGAACAAGCAACCTTGTTTAGTTGGGCCCTAGTCTTGGTCACTACCTTCTTGAAGGTCTTGGCATTGTCGTTGGGCTTTCTAAATCCATCCTAGATAGAACGCTTCTTTCTTTGATCCTAAACATACCAAGACTTTTCACATTCTCTTTCCACAACCATGGCGGTCTCAACAACATTAACAAAAATGCTCAATCGTAGGGTACCCATGCGTGAATGGATACTTGTGCACAAATCTCTCTAAAATTTCATGGCTTTGTGCTTATCATCTCCAGATATATGAGGAGCAAATCTAGCTAATTCTATAAATTTAGCCTTGTAGCAAGACCATCCTATTTCCTTGCACTAGTTCAAAGAACCCCCTCTCCTTAGCATCATGAACACTACGTGGAAAGTAGTAGTTGTGGAAAACTTTAAGGAAAACACCTCAAATGAGTGGTTTGTCTTCATCAAGTAGTAAAGTTTCTCTAGTAGCTCTCCACCAGTGTTTAGCTTCATCTTTCAGCATAAGATTGCAAAAGAGACCTTTTAAACCTTAGTGCAGCCTATCACATTGAAGATCTTCTCTAACTGCATCTATTATGCTTCTGCTTTCGATGGATTTAATGAGCCCTTAAACTCAGTAGGCCCCCATCCTCCTGCTTTAAAGCATTAGTCCCATCATTAATGTTCTTGTCTCTTGCAACCACATGTCATTGCATTACCTCACCTGGCTCCCTGATAACTCTAAATGCTCCGTTTTGGTCCTTAGCCTCAGCCTGATTAACAAAAATGGGGATCCTATGGGGCGACATCTTTTCCTAAACGTAATTAAATAAACTTAATGTCAGACTTCTAAAAATAGTAAATTATCCTTAAATATTTTAGACTTTATCAAAACTAAATTATATCATATCACTTTCAATTATAATGAATTTCTAAGATTTCATTTTAAGGCTTCATCCATGTTTTTTGTTATAATGTTCTTAAACTTTTTTCTAATGTTTCAGACTAGAACTTTCTAATTTTCTTTTAAGTCTAAAATTCAAAGCTCATTCAAAGATGTTTACAAAACCTCAAACCTTGAGTTTTGATACCAACTCTATCATGCCCGAAAACTCACACCAGCAGGGCTATGAATTTTGACACATGACATTAAACATGCATTCATTCATAACTTGTAACTTCCATAGAAATTTTTTGTTCATTCTATTCATTCATATGCAATGAAATTGCATATCATAAATTATAACCATCTATATCTCATAATCAACTTACAATAAAATTTTCATCATTCCATAAACTTAAAAATAATCCATAATTATGTCTTGAAATTCCCATTCAAATAAACTATTAGTCTGATATAAATTAAACCATCATCTAAAAATCAAACATCAATTCTAAACTGAAATCCACTAATTTATTACATTTTTTAAAATAACTAAAATAAAATAAAGTTTCAATGTCTCATAACATAAATTCAATATTCTAATTCTCCAATCTTGCCTGTTAGTACTGCTATGCAACTATCTCTTCCTCATCTATGGTGTCAAATTTTGGGTGAACTTGATAAGCTCAATAGTAAACATTAAAGTAAAGAGTAATGGATCAAGACTTAGTACAAATCAAAACAAAATAAATAGTTGTATACCTTTTTACAATATATAGAATTGAATAGTTAATCATATAGAAACATATACTAAACTGAAAACATTAAAAGATAAAAATATAGATAGTCTAAATAGAACAAAACATGTGTATATAACTGAATTAAGCAGAATAGAACGAAACATGTAAATCAGGCACATAAGCCAATACATATAATAGTTACACTATTTAATCTTCACTGAAAAGGGCCAGTTACACCATTTAAACCTAGGTGAGAAAGGTCTAATCACACCATTTAATCTTTGATGGGAAGAGCTAGTCATACTATTTAACCTCTGGTGAGAAGAGCCAGTACAGTTCACACCATAAACTAGGTGTGGTGAATATCATCATTCATCTCCCTTGATGATAAATGGTGGTTTATAACAAAGCTATAACAGAAAACAATCAATAATAACATAAGACAATAGCAATAGTAGTATAAAATATATAACAATCCATGACAAAATATAAGCAAATTCATAACACTTTAAACCATAGATGTTTGATCCTCCTAAGCACAAAACTATGGAATAATCAGATTTTCACAATAATAAATAAGACATATAACATTCAGATAAGAAATCAAACATATAAACATGTAAATATCTTTCAAAACAAGAGTGTAGTTTTTACAATCCTATGAAAGTGAATACCCAAAACTAGGAGCACTTGTGTTCTTAAAAATAGAGAAACCCCTCTTAAAAACCATTGATTTTGGAACCTTAAAATGGATTAAAACTTGATGTAAAACAATTTCTAACATGTAGAACATGAATCCATAACAATATAGAACCTAACAAAATTACAAAACCCAAACATGGTATTTTACGTTCCTTGAAAACTCAGAAACTCATTTGAAAACCATTATTCTTTGCTTTAAATCCATTAAAAAATTAGAGTAGATCTTTATAAAACAAGAATAAAGCACTTATGAGATCTTAATAGAATGAAAAACATAATTAGTTTAATGTTTCCTTATCTCTTGATTGATGCAAAAGGAAAAAAAAGGTTTCCAAAAGCCCTGTCGTGTTGGGCGATCGATCGGGCATACCCCCGATTGATCGGGCCTCCCTAGCTAATTGATTGGGGGTCCTCCTGATCGATCGAGTCGAAGCCTAATTTTTTTTGTTTTGCTTTATTCTCATTCTTTCGCCTATAACTTACTCATTTAGAGTTTGTTTCACTCGTCATTTGTTGTGTTGGACTCTAGACTTTCGTGTCTATCCAATAATATAAGGTTTGTTCATAGATTCTTCCTAGATTTTCGTTGGTGCTTCTCTAAAGTTGCGCCAATATTTAGATCAACAGATGTGTGTTTAAATGGTCCTAAGTATGTACATAACTTATATAACATGTGTAAACATTCTAAGTGTGACACGTGTATCGTAATATGTGCGACATGGTGCAGGGTGTTATAGTGTAAGATGAATATGCATGCAAAATTATAGGTCAAATAGAAAATTTGAGTATGTAAAATTATATTAAGAACAGGTTGATGTAGAGATTTCAGTAGAATAAACTTGAAAAGGTTAGGGTTTTTAAATATAAAATTAGCAAAACTGAGGGAGATTAAAAGGATTTTAGAATATTGGATGGCAAATAGATTGATAAGGAAAACCCTACAAAAACAGTTTTAAAATACCTATTTATAATGGGGTGATTTGATCAAGAAACATAACCTAAAATACCTGGCTGTATGATGCACATATTCTATTCTAGTAACTTGTCAACTCCACTTCTTGAGGATACTAACCCAATTGAATGGGCTTCAAAGGTAACATTAACAGTGGAAGAATAAAGTAGAGAGAGAAGAATAAAGAAGAAGGGAAATAGAAGAAGAAGAAAGGAGATGATAGAAGAATAGAGGAGAAGATGGGAGGGGAGAAGAAGAGCCAACTAACTCCAACTGATTGGGACCTAGTGGCAACAACTTGTAGGGTTTTCTACCACAGCACCAACTGTGAAGAAGTATAAAACTTCAAAATTTTTATTAATCAATCCACATCTACCTTACATGTCATGTAACACTCTTTAAATAGGCTCAAATCATAAAATATACACTTTCTAATTTGGATTCCAAGCTGATTAAGACTCTTTCTAGCCTAGGACTTTCTAAAACCCAAATACTTGCCAACCAAGACTTTCTAAAAAGAAACAACTACTTGAAATCCCCTTTGTAGAGGAGCCGTCGATCAGAACTCCTAGAGGGCCCCACACATGACTCTTTGATCCACAAAAGGAAAAAAAAAACTGGGCTCTCGACCAATCATTGTTTACCTAATCTACTCTTGGCTTTCAAAGCCTTATTACAGAGATACCCTAATGCAAATAATTCATAAATGAACCATTGCATTAGCAACCTTATCTTGTACAAGTCTT
The DNA here is from genome assembly GCA_025762735.1 of Platanus orientalis. Taxonomy (NCBI): domain Eukaryota; kingdom Viridiplantae; phylum Streptophyta; class Magnoliopsida; order Proteales; family Platanaceae; genus Platanus; species Platanus orientalis. The sequence continues at coordinate 14,721 of JAOXJP010072460.1, forward strand.
GAACATTGTTCTCTTGTGGGGTGGCATGTAAAGAAGCTTCTTTACATTATCCATATCATTTGTCCTCATCACAACATTCTTTTGGGCCTACATTAGTAGGAACCAACAGCCATACCTAGGCTGTACCAAGATGAAGTGTCTGATGAAGATTGTTATGTTTATTTTTTCTTCTACTCGATATTTAGTTGTGATTGAAGTTTATTTTAGATTCAAACAAAGTTCAAAATTTGATTTTGATGGACATTTTTCCCTAGGGAGTTAGGGAAGTTCATTAGAATGTTTTGACATAATGGAAAATCTAATAGAAATGTTGAAAAAAAGTGAAATTATCAGTAAGAATGAATGATAAAATTAGCTTGATTAGAAGCTTAATTCTAAAAAAAAACTACAAAAAGCATTTTAAGAGATGAATAAGAGAATAGCATAGATGTTATGGTTGCAAGAAGATATGGTTTATTACAATCCTTTTTTTTTTTTTTTGAGGTCTAAGAATCATACAATATGAGTCCATAAAATAGGAATACTCTTGCAT
>JAOXJP010072471.1:0-15252 GCA_025762735.1 Platanus orientalis
ATGGTTAACTAAACTTTTTAATAAGATATTTAGAACTAAAAAAATCCCAGATGAGTGGAGGAAAAGTATTATGGTCCATACATACAAGAATAAGGGAGATGTTCAAAATTGCACCAATTATCGTGGGATCAAACTTCTAAGCCATACAATGAAATTATGGGAGAGAGTGATTGAACATCAATTAAGACGTGAAACTAGAGTATCTGAAAATCAATTTCGATTTATGCCTAAGAGATCAACAACTGAAGCTATTTTTCTGCTTCAGCGATTGATGAAAAAGTATAAAGAAAGAAGAAAGATCTCCATATGGTTTTTATTGACCTAGAAAAGGCATATGATAGAGTACTAAGACAGATCATTTGGTGGGTTTTGGTTTTAAAAAAGAGGGTCCCAAGTAGATATATTGTCGTAATTAAGGATATGTATGATGAAGCGATAGCTAGTGTTAGGACAACTGGTGGAGAGACAGATGAGTTTTCGAACACAGTAGAGTTGCACCAAGGGTCAACATTGAGTCCATGCATTTTTTCTTTAGTTATGGATGAATTAACTAAGCGCATGCAAGAGGAAATGCCATGGTGTATGTTGTTTGCTGATGATGTTGTGTTGATTGATGAGACTAGAGAGGGAGTAAATGCTAAGTTAGAATTATGGAGGGATGTTTTACAATCAAATGGTTTTAGGATAAGCCGGACTTAAACAAAATATATGGAATGTAAATTTAGCCAAAATAGGAGTAAAAGTGAGGGAGTAGTTAGAATTGATAACCAAGATATACCCCAGAGTGACCATTTTCGTTATATTAGTTCAATCATGCACAAAGAGGGAGATATTGTAGATGATGTTGCTCATACAATTAGAGCGGGATGGTTGAAGTGGAGCAGTGCTTCTTAAGTGTTGTGTGATAAACGAATACCACTAAAATTAAAGGGAAAATTCTATAAGATAGCTACAAGACCAGCCATGCTTTACGGAGCAAAATGTTGGGCAGCCAACAAACAAAAGTACATAAAATGAGTGTGGTTGAAATGAGGATGATGAGTGGCAAGACTATAAATGATAAAATTAGGAATGAATTCATTCGTGGGAGTTTAGGGGTAACACCAATAGGTGATAAAATGAGAGAAAATCGATTGAGATGGTTTGGATATGTGCAACGAAGACTAATGACTACACCAGTGAGGCGGAGTGAGACAATACAAGTTGAAAGTGCTAGAAGGACTAGAGGAAGGCCAAAATTGACCTGGGTGGAAGTAGTAAGGAGGGACATGGTAGCTTGTAATTTAACAGCACATATGGCCCTAAACAAAGTGGAATGGCAGAACAAGATTCATGTAACCGACCCCAAATAGTTGGGATAAGGTTGTTTGTTGTTGTTGTTTAGTCACACAAATTGCCACTGCAAAGTTGGTCTATCATGTCTTGTCCGTGTACAGATTCCAATTACTTCTTCATTCATTCGTTGCAGGTATATCAATCCAGAAGAAGAACCATGGTCTTTATATTTAGTGACACAACCACCAAACCTACCCTTCCCAGTAAATGAACCCAAGGGCCTTTAACTAACTTTTACCTCGACCACTGTACCACCTCCCACAGGACTGCTTCCCCTATCACCACTATCCCCATCCCCATCAACACTGTCATTATCTCTGCTTGAAGATGGATAGGGTGTTTATGGTAACTAATTATTTTCTGTCACTTCCTCTTACCAACACATTTGACTCTGAAGCTACAAAACCCTTCACGTTAATGTGACTAGCCAACTGAGATATCTACGTATCAGTTTATCCCCTTCATTCGTCCTACATTGGTTTGAGGTACTTAACCCACTCAAGTGGGTTATCTTTTCTCTCCTCAGTAATCACATTAATAAGATTTAGAAGATCTATGTAATCCTTTTTGTCATCACTCATCATGTGTTTCTCCATTAGTCTCATGTTATATAGTGAACAAACACAAGTTTCCAAACGGTGCCCACACCCAAATGATACCACCACCAGTTTTTCCGTTTCTTTTTTTCTTTTTTGGATACCACCACCTTTATAAGACTTGGGACATCAAGTATGTTGAACATCTACCACCTAGCCATAAAGGGTAAAACATTTTGCCAGTTAATGTCCCATAAGAATTATCACTTAATCAATAATTTGTAAACCTTATATATTTACTCTCCACACACTTTCTTGATCAAGTAATCAACCTTGACGAAACATTTCCTTTGAACTAATGGCAACTGATCTCCCAAATAATCCTTTAGTGTCTTTAAAGAGTAGCAACTGAAAAATTTAGGCACTACATAGATGAAAATTTTTAAAACATAAAAAATTATAAGATTATATTTTGATTAAATAAACTCCTCCATGCAATTGATTTGTACACTAGAAATTTGTTCTCTTTTCTATAATACTTCTTGCAATCTTTGACCAAATCAGCCCCTTCTTTCTTCAGAATAAGGGAAATAAACGTAGCATTGCTTCATTTATCTAGAAGGCTTCATTATGAAAATCCTCCATTGTTTTCATCACATCCTGCTTGATCACATTCCAACAAATTTTGTAAAATGCCATAGAAAATCCATTTGGGCCAAGAGATTTATCATCCTCAATACTCCAAACAACCTTCTTCACCTCTTCTTCTTCGAAAGGTCTTTCCAACCAATCCCTTTGAGATTTGTCAAAGCCTTGAAGCTAACCCCATCCAATTTGGGTCTAGCAATTCCTGGATCTTTGTAAAGGTCCACAAAAAATTCCACCACATGATTCTTCATTCTCAACAGGTCCTCCACCACCTCATTATTGACTCTCAATTTGGATATGAAATTGGAGTTTCCTCTTGCTAAACCAATCCAGTGACAGAACTTCATATTGTTGTCTCCCTCTTTCAAACACTAAACCTTAGCCTTTTATTTCCTCCAGATCCACAATATGCCCATAATCTTGCTTAGCCAAATCTCTTAAACATCATTCCTCCAAAGTTAAGCTTCTATTTTCCTCCAAATTGTCCCAATGCTTCAACTCATCCAACAATCTCATTTTCCAAGTCTCACACACCCAAATATCTCCGTATTCCAACATTTCAAATTCTCCCTAAGCATCATTAACTTCAATCTCATTTGTTGACCTGGCTTACTTGTGACATGATAGCTCGACCACCATCCCTCGATAAGATCCACAAAACCTCAGAAATTTAACCACATGTTTTCAAATTTGAATGGTTTTGGGTCTAACGAAATCCTCTTCCTATTTAACAAGATTGGAATGTGGTCAGACATTTGAAAGAGCAAATAAAGAATCCTATTCGGGAGAGAGAAAGAAACAGTCTAACTTACCAAGGCAAGGAGTCTCTTGCATGTTGGACCAGGAATATTTAGTCCCTGATATCGAAAGCTCTCAAAGGGAAAGACTATCAATAAAGTCAAAGAAGGCAAGCATATTCCTTGAGAAACTTCTAGTCCCCCATTTCTGTCAGTTTACTTCAGTATCTCGTTAAAGTCCCCACCCAAACACCACAGACTAGACCAATCTTTCCCTTAGCCTCCACAACTCCTCAAGGAAAACAGACAGTAAACTCCCATCACAGGGACTATAAGCTCTCGTTATCATCCAAGAATCCTCCGACCCTTTTATTCTTCCTCTGATTGAGACTGAGAAAGATCCAATGCTTGAATCCTCAACTGCAATCTAATCTACATCCCAGAAGACCCAGATACCCTCTCAGGCCCCTTGGAAGGGAAGGCAAACCCCATCATATGTCCGAAAAGGGCAAACCTACCGCAACATCATTCTATCCAAATTCTTAGCTGGTTTCCTGCAACAACACCACTTCAACTTTGCTCAAACACACAACATCTTTCACCACCGCCTGTTTATCAAGTCTTCCCAAACCTCTGAAATTCCAAGACAAAATTGATGGAATCATTAATAACTACAAACAACCTTGGGACTCCAGAATCTTATGCTCCACCAAGGGGACGAACACCCTTCTTGCCCTTCCAGCTGCCTCTACTTCCATAATTTACATAAGATTACAGGTTCTTGACTTCACAGCTTACCCTTCTATAATTCTTAACTGACCTTGATACTGAGATCTCCCTCTCTAATGATGTAAATAAAGCAATTGCTAATTGTTCAACACCTTCAAACAATAATCCAAAGAAGTGGCTCACCACTTCAATTTGCGTTAGCACCCATAATGACACATCCGAAAGAGGTTGGGCATCTTCTTCCACTGGGACAATAGCTAAATGGTTGCGGGATCCACATTCTCTTCAGGTTGCAAGGGGAAGCATCCTTTCCACCAAGGAGCACAATGACTAACATTCTGCACCTTAGAAAGTTCCACCCTATGAACCGAATTTGTTGCCTCATGATCAAGGATAACCTCCACCTTGCCAGACTCATCAGCATAGGTCCTCTCCATCTTGTAGCTTCAAGGAGACTTTAATAGTCTCTACATGGAAGTTCTAGAACCGTTGACGGCGGACTAGCCTCATTGTCCAAAGCCTGGGCTTGGGAAGCGTCTCCTCTAGCAAATGATTCGCCATGCTCCAGATCCCTCCAAATACACCCATGTTATTCCCTAATCCTAAGTCCATACAAGGAAGCATCCTCTCCATAGCATTGTCTTCCAATTGTCCAAAATGATTAATAACCCAATCTTTCGTTTAGTTGAAAGGGACCTCCTTCACCAAAGACGGTTTCCCTATTTTGTTCTCTATTATAGATCTAAACATGCCTCCATAATTGAGGTTATTTTTGGACATACAAAAGTTTAGAACTTTACCCCATGGAAAATACCGAGAGGAGCTCAGCTCTCTACTTCGGTCCTTTCTAACTTGGAGGACATTTCGGTCTCTTCATAAGGAGTGGGTTGACAAAAATGCCCCTTGACAACCTCTTATCTCTTGTAAATCATCGGGGGTAATATCATCCCCATTCTCTCCCCTTCAAAAGTGGTCACTAGCTATCTTCCAACTTTTGAAATTTGAACTATCTTTGAACCGAAAACCATTATCTAGTTCTCCAAAACTTGAAACCGCCTCCCTCTCCATAATCGAGCCGAAAAACCTCTGATGCAGCATACAAGGGAAAGGTACTAAAATTGAAGTATGATATTTCCAAAATTATTGTGGAAGCAAATAGAATTCAAGAATTGAATTTTAGAACACAAATAGCCATAAAAATTTAGAAATCAATAAATAGAGTGAAAGAAGGAATTAGAAGTAAAAAAGAAGAATAAAAGAAGCAAAAATGACCCAAAAGGGTATTTCTATAATTTTGGGCAAAATTTCCAAAAATAATCAAAATGCCCCCCAAACACGTCAAAAAATTCTGAAAAATCTTAGATAGTTTCTAACATGTTTAAGGGTTTTACAGTTAAAATTTCAAGAAACTCCGATAAAATTAAATGGGTCAAATTAATGAATTTCAAAAAAGTGAAACTTCTTTAATGGAGGTTTTCAACACTTGCACATAAAATATGAAAAATGAAGAAAAGGAATAATGATAGAAAAAAGAAGAAGAAGAGAGTAAGTATAGAAAAGAAAAGTTAAGAGACTAAGAGAGAAAAAGAAATAATAGATATACACCTTGAAGGAAAGTAGAAGCATGCAACTGCACCTATGGAAGAAGAAGATAGGAAAACCATGAGTCACATCAATCCTTGGAGAAGAAGAGATAAACCAAGCCCACGGCCTACCTTCTTGGGAGCACCCAATTCAACAAAACTTTTATAATTTTTCATTGTATTAATCAATGGGAGAGGGTGCCTTTAAATATGCTTACAACCTAAAAAATTTAAAACTTTCTAAATAAAAAAACATTCTAAAATATATGTAACTTACTGCCTAAACTTTCTAAAATTTAAAACTTCCTAAAACACACTTTTTAAAATCCTAAACTTGCTAAAAACATCAATAACTTGTTACACAAGTTTTCCTAAGCCTTAGACTTTCCAAAACATAAAAGTTCCTAAAGTCTAAACCACTAAAACTTAAAAAACTTCATAAAAAAACACTATTCCCACAACTTTTAACAACACTTTAGTAATTTGATCATAACTTTCCTAAATCACCTCTGAATTACGCAATCTTGGCCACATTACAAAGGTAACTGAATAACCTATCTAGTATCTAATGACACCAAAATCAAGCCAAAAAGTCAAGTTTTAACCATAGAAAAATTGGGTCAAAAGTGAAATGGGATTACAACTAAAAGCCTAAAAAAACTAAACTAATCATGGCATTATTGGCCTTATTATAAAAATAACCACTTAAATAATTCTAATCAACCTCACATAACGTGTACATTTAAATCTAGCCCTTTTATGTGGAGGCACATACATAAGTCGCATAATGTTGTCTGCATCAACCTCTCATCACAAAGCGCCGTTTTCTCCAATGTAGAAGAGCTCACCCAATCATCACTTACAATGTCGTCTTCCATCACCATCAACACTTCATAAGTTGCCTCCCCGTCATTTACCTCGACAATCCTCGAAATCTCTCCAGGATCACAGAGTCAAAGCTTCAACCACACCCACTAGAGATCCTCATGATTCAAAGAGTGAGGATCAATGTCTGCAATGCCTCCACATACATTACTAACTTTGCAAAAGTTTCTTCGGTCCACATATGCCAAAGGAGCCCTCAAAGCTTAACCCATCAAGCATTCACCCTCTTCTCCTTGGCAACCGTGCCTAGACAAGGCGCCCATCAATAAAAACCCACCCTACCATGATCGACAAATCTGGAACCCTAGCGATCAAGCCAATATGCTTCCGCCCAAGAATCTCCCAAGACAACTCCTCTATTCTCAGCTAAAGGAATTATGTGGGGCTTTTCCTTCTTCAGAAGGGCCTCTTGGATCTTCACTTCAATTTCCGACTAGGCCAAGTCCTCGTCAATTCTCTCCACACATACAGCCATAGCCCACTTCCCAATATCAACTTTCTATGCCTTGTTCGAACGTCACTACTATCCTTTGGCTTTGCCACACCATCTGTGTTGAGTTAGAATTGTTGAGAAATCCTGTCCTCTAACTAAACTATTGGACCAGACAAGGTTTCGTCTCCTCCAAGAAATGAAAAAAAATATCAGATGCAACCTTCTTCCACCCCAACCCTTCTTCCTCCTCCGGGATAATAATACGACGTCTACGTCTGGATCTAGGATTGACTAAAAATTTTACAAACCTTCCTCTCAGATTTGATTTTCGATGGATAACCACAACTTTATTGCCTATATCTTTCATCTGAACCAATTTATCCCTCTTAGTTAGACAAGCAGCGAGTTTGAGATTTTCACAAAGCCATCAAATAGAAGAGAGGCAAACTTTGATTTGTTCGACATAACCCCTGCCTCTCTCAATGATAGAAAGAAAAGGGGTTCTTCCAGTCACCTCCTTTACAAGATCGAAAGTTTTCCACTCAACAGTGATCGTCTTCCTCATGATCAGTGAAGCCAAAGCATATCTTTATACAGTTGTAAGCCTCTTACTACCTTTTTTCTCACGAAAAATTTCCTCACGATCCCTCCAAATATCATGAAAATTTAACTATGATAGTTGTTTAATCTATTTTATTACTCATCTCTGTAGTGTCTTTTGCACTCACACTATGAGTGATAATCTTGACCTTCATAATGCTATTGATTATTGATGAAACAAAAAATATCACATTTCGCTCACCTCAACTCCAATTGCATAATTTAACACTCCTTCCTACCAACCTACACACTTTAATGCTTCTACAGAACCCTCAAAATCTTTTTGATGCTATAGGATATCAAAAGTGGAAAAAAAAGCAATGATTAAAGACTGGTACCTGATAACTATGGTATGAAGATCTTTAATCCCCTCCAGGTCCCATGTCGATACAAAAAAACAAATGCATGTGCATTGTGTGGTCTATGTTGTATATTGGCTAAGCAACTCATAAATATTTTATACCCAAAACATTATATAAATATGTAAGAAAAAACTTCAAAGCGAGGGAATCAATGAAATTTAATATAATGTTAAAAAGAAAACTATGGCATTACCATTACCAATTCATTGAAAGGAAAACATCTATGTGAAAAAGAAATCATATTAGGAAAAAAAAATAGCATAAAATAGGTAAGAGTAACAGTAATATACGTAAAAAAAAAATCTCATGAAGTAAAGCCACCTAAGAGATCTAAAATAGTGTGACCAACTCAGCACTTTCAGAAAAGGCAAACAAGTTCATACTCAAATACTATAAACAAAATTTTCCTATTTACTGCACAAGCAATACTTTTTTTTTTGATAGAGACACCCACAAGACTTAAAATGGCATAATTTGAAACAACAAATTCAATCACAATTGTTGAAGAATGACCACTCAACGTAACAAGGTAACAGTCAAATGATTTATATCCCCAACTACATTCGCCATAAAAAATCATTCCTACTGACATATTATACATCGTAACTTGGCAAGCTTAAGCAATAAGCCTTCTCAAAAACTCTCACATAACAACAAGTGAGGTGACTATTGCACTTGAATGCCAAGCCAAACCCATTCAACAAAGAATGTTTTCAATGTGATAAAGCAGATACATCCAACTCACAGGTAGGATGTTAAGCTATGATACATGAATACCTTAACTTGGAAGCACATGCCCATCCGTATCATATATATCACATACATAATTTTCACTAAAACATTCACAAACAGATGATCAATTGTTCCTCTGGGAAAATCACAGTAAATTTTATTCTATTTTATATTTTTCAAACAAGAGTGATATTGATAAAAAAAATCTCCCTCCAACAAAAAAATTATAATAATCACAAATGCCAAGCATCTAGTGATCTGTAATAATCACCAGACAAATAAAACGAGGGCAAGTAAGGGACAATGAGAGAGATGAAAGAATCATTTCCTCTTTTTCTACTCATGATGTAAACCCTCTCGTGAAATTTACAACAATCAAAATGAGGTAGATCCGTAATATCACTCTAACAAAGCAGCAACAAACAATATACACTTGCTTCCATCCACTAAAACCCGTAGTCAAGAGTAAAATAATGTGCATGATACATTTATTCACCCCCAACCAACTGTAAAATTATCAAAATCTCGCAAACAAATATCTCACGTTAAAGACATAAAATCAAACTAGAAAAATTAAACGGAATATGATCACAGTAATAAAACCCAAGGCCTCCAGCAAACATACTTCGATGCAAAAGACTCAATCTACTCTGCAAGCTACTGAACCCGCAACGACCCATCAGGCAAGAGAATCAAAGAAACCTTTAAGGCAAAGAAAAAGATACAAAAGTACTTCATGTTGGGAGGTGTGGGGTGGACTACAATCCGAAAGTGCAGTGATGACTGAACAAGTAAGGATATGCATAGAATCCCTAACTGAACCAAACCCAGATCCAAAGGTTTTTAGCACTACAACTAATAGCAGCTCCATTAAACACCAGTGCAGCGCTGCAATCAATCTGATCTGTTCGACCACTCTATCAGTGAAATCATATGCAATAAACTGATCTCAGCTGGGTTCAGAGATTAAAACCAGAATTTAGGGGAACAAATTCAAGGAATGAACTGAAAACAAATTCTGATTTGAGCTTGGATGGATTGGATTAGATTACCTTGCCGTCGATAATGAGCCAACAATCCTTAGAATTGTTATGTTCTGAAACTTCTGCCAAAGTGAAGATCTTACCATCAGCACCACCCATTATTTTGCTTTCTTTCTTCAAGAAAAATCAAAGGAGCAGAGAGAGAGAAAGGTGCAGATACAGATCAAACACGCGGTGCCCTGGCCCTGCAAAACCTCGTGTGTAACGTCCAAGGAAGGAAGGGGGGAGGGGGGGGTGAAAACTGAAGAGACGAAACACGAGAGCGACAAGTAGCATAGGGAGTGTTTTAATCGGTGAGGGGTCTTGGAATTCAAGAGGCCGTAGTGGGTTGTCTGGTCTTTTTATTTCTCTTTTGTTTTTTTTATTTTTTTACAAATGGTAAATACTAATGAGCTTATATTCACTTAAATTTCAAATTCTCACTCATTTTCTTCCACGTGTCACCTCCTCAGATCCATGCCATACTGGTAAATGATTTGAGCATATCTATTTCCATATCTTACTCTGACGGATATTATAAAACTATATACCATTTCTTAACTACTTAAATAATTCAGATTTTAGATAGAATTTAAGATATCAAAAAAAAAACCAGATAAAAAAAAAAAAACCAATTCCACATATGTCATCACGGTCTAATGCGAACTTCTCTAACCCATGGCTATCCTCACCAAAATCTCCAATGTCATATAATCTAGCAACAATGTTGAATAAAACAAATCACCTTTTCTCCTATGTAATGGATGTGAACTTCTACCGTTATAGTTGTGGTAGTATCTGTGGATGTCGTCATAAACCAATATAGGATAGTTATGAAGTAAATAGTTTATATAGTTTTAAGAGTTTAGTTATTAGGTTATTTAAGATTGTTGGTTTAGTTTTAAATCTAACAGTCTATTTTCTATATTCTATATATTGTTACATTTTAATGAAACAAATATTTAACGGAACAGATAGATATAATCATATCCATTGATAACATGTATTTTTATAAACAGATTAGATAAACTAATTTCAAAACGGATGCGAACCAAAACAGTCATTTTTCAGATAACTTGCAACCCTACATACTACACACTGAACAAAGCATTTTCTTATGTTGCCCGAGAATTTTAGGTTTATAAGTGAGACTAGTCTTTTTATCATTATTTTTATTTTGTATTTAAATGGTAAAAGACCAACCACGTTAAGACAAACAAAACCATGTTTCATCCTGCAATTGTCCAATAGAACTCTACAATTTGACATGTATCCAAAAAAAGTGAAAATATCCACCAAAAATGTATTTTTGTGGGTATGTATCGCATTTTAGAGTCATGCAAGACTTGAACTGCAATAAAGGATCTTGAGTGTCTTCAGTTAAGGTTGCAATTTGGGCCGAGCTGGCCCCAAATCGTTCGGCTTGAAGTTTGGGCAAGGCTAGTTTTATTTCATATTGATATTAGTCTAAGTTTGGGCACGTATTATTTCATCCTGAATGACCCAACCCAGCCTGAGGTACAATATATGTAATATGTGTGACTTAATGAGTGATCACATAATTCGTGGCATGTAGAGGTTAAAAGTGTCACAGGCTTTCATCTAAAAAAATAGGTGTCCAAAAAGAGGCATCAATTTTTATTTTTATTTAAAAATAAATAAAATCATGTGCCAGATTATGGTGCATGCTGCACATGGTCAAACTCAAGAAAAAAAAAAAAGGTTGTATTATCATACATACTAATATAAGATAAAAGTGACTAATAAATATTCATATGATGTACTATTTTATTTTATAAGCTGAAACCGCCCACAGGTTTTGGTGTTTAGGCAGCCCAAACTCAACCTCAAAACCACTTTTTAGAATGGCCAAGTTCAGACTAACTCACTCCAAGTAAGTTGGACTGAGCTAAGGGAGGATTGTGTCCGCTCCCTAAAAACTGCTAACCTCTGATCCCTGTCAGGGGGCGGACACATCAGCATCGAAACTTGATTTACATTTTTTTGGGGGGGAGGGGCATGTCACTTTTCGGCACTGATGTGTCCACCCCCTAACAGGGTGTAGGTTAGCATTAGTTAAGGGGAGCAGACACAATCCTCTTTGGAGTGAGCTTGGGCCAAAGTGCATGACCTCGGCCTTGCTCATCTTGACCTGATTTGGAGTCCTAAATCTTGTATGGACTTGACAGTAAAAATGTCTGAGTACCAATAGGAGATTAGCACACCCTAAGACAATGCCACTTTAGTAATTATACAAGGGAAAATGAATGTTTTGATAAATACTGTTGTTTTCTGGGTGTTTAGTGTGTGTGTATGATTTGTTTAACATGTACATCACTAGGCTAGTCATGTGGCCACACATGCAAGTGAAACTACATGAGAAAGTCTCTTAGAATGGACAACTCGTGCAGCAAGTTGTTCAAGGTGTTTGACCAGTAGATAAAAACTACTCGTGTAACTTAGATTCATGGTGCTATGAACGAGAAGATCAAAAAATATTCATGTGAACTTGATTATGAGGATGGTTGTGCGAATAGTTCAATAAGTGAGAAGTGTATAACACCCCGCATTTGTATAAACCATCTATGTGGGCTAGTGTGAGAATGAAATGGAAGGACGACTAGGTTAAGACCCAATTACTTATACAATGTGATAGAAGAGTACATGAAACTTATAAGAAGTATGGACCAAGAGAGCAACCAAATGAATTAAGTATCCAAAGCTAACCCATTTTGATGGATCGAATTTTTTTTTGAGTGGTCAAAAAATTATCAAGCACTCAAGTTTCAATTTTCAAGCGGTAAAAAAAAATTCATGAAGTTGAAACTTGTATTACAGGAAAAAAAAAATATGCGAAAAATCATGATTTTTTCCCACTTAGTGAGTGGGATACATTCAAAATTGAGATTAAACCCCAAATTTATCCAATTGAGACAAAAATAAATAAATAAATAAATACTACAAAGAAACTAATGAAGGGAAAATATGAAGAATTAAGATATAATAGGATAAATTTCTCTCTAAAGAGAAATGTGAGCTTCTATATTTTAAATCCATCCAAATTTAGGAAGAACTTGTGGATTTTCAATTGTACTTCTCTTAGATTTATAATTTTGTTATTATAGAATCATATTTGAATTATAGATAAATGAAGTGAATAGAGAATTTCTTGAGATTGTGCATAGAGATCGAAGAAGAAAGAAAGCAAGTGTTATAGGTAATTTATGCTTAAACGCATCATTTTTCATTCCTAGGGTTATAAATCCATTTGATTTTAATGTTTTTAAATGAATTATTTACAATAATTTTAAGTGAATTCAAATTATCTTAGATCTATGTATTTCCTTAAATATCTTTTAAAGATTTCAAGTGAATTTGTACGAATATCATCTACTAGAGAGTGAATACACTTTATTTACAACATTATCTCATTCATGAGATCTTAAATCATTGAATCTCAATTTTGTACATTATTTACAATTGATTATTAGATTTATTTTGATTTAATTCAATTCTATATGATCTATTCATATTTTCCCTTATTGATTCTCAATATATATGTATTTATAAAGTTAATCTTCAATGTCATTAAGTAATTCTATATGGTTTACATATAATCTATTTGGATCAATAGATCCAACCAAATTTCAAGTGAATTCATAATATCTATATTGATTTCTCTCAATAGAACCTTTGAATCTATGCTTATTCTATACTAAAATCTAGAAAGTAATGTGATCCATATGAAATATATTGTGTTATGATTGAATGTGAGAGTTTCTAATCCTTTTAGCCGTAAATAATATTTATCTTTTAAGATCTTTGGTATGAAATTGATAAAATTGACCCTCTCATTAATGTTTCGATATATTTCATTGGTATGGATTTCTTATTATCTGATTGGTATCATATTGTAAAGATAGACAATTTTTTTTTTCATTCTAAATGTTATTCTTTATCGAATTTAGCATTCGGATCATATTGAAACGTTATGAATCTTTGAATTATATGCTCAATTTCAGAAAGTGATTTATTATTTTTGTTAACTTTAAATGGATTAAGCAAATCAGTTAATTATGAATTATATGACTTCATTTATTATTCAAAACCTTTTAATGTACATCTATTTTGATATGTCTTATATCTCATATATTGTTTTATTTTTAAAAAACATTGAAAATAATTTTGAGTGCTTTCAGATTGGTTTCCATACTGAAAAATATTTAGTTTAGAAAGGACATTGCATTTCATATGTTTTGATTCTTTCAGATTGGTCCTTTATTGAAGAGAGTTCCGTTTTGAAAGTTTTGGAAAAAAACATAAAAAATGATTTTTCAAATGCTATCTATTTGAAAATTTGAATCATTTTGATTTTGAGAAGTGAATAGTAAACCTCTTTACAGAGTATATTGTGAGACATTCATACTTAAGCCAATGCTTGACATTTACATTGTATTGTGTATTTGATATAATTTTCTGTGATCCATGGATTCACTCTTTTATAACACTCTCAGATTGAGGCTTGGGGATTCATATGTGTCAGACCTTACTTTGAACAGGAATTGAAGAAGTGTTCCTTTTAGAAGGAAAAAACTACTGTTTTGGAATTATAATTGGTTAAATCTTTAACGTTATAATTAGATTTGTGGACACGTGTTTGATTGAACTTATCATGGCTCTTAATGAACATTAGACTTTGTTTTGGTGAAGAGTGATCTATTATGATTAGCTTAATGGTTTTGATTGTTTAACTAATTCGCTGCATTAGTGATTATTGATGTGTGAATGATGTTTCTGAACCAAATGCTATCTATTGGGTCAGGTTTAGGGCACTACAAAAAGAGTCACCTTTTTCCATTAAAATAAAAAACAACCAAACTATAAATTTTTAGGTGATAAAATAATTTTATTAAATTTAAAGGATTACGAACACAATCTTGAGCCATTCATGAAATAATAATAATAAAACACATTCTCCTTTGACAGCTTTGGATAACCAAATAGGTGAATTAATTGTCCATGTTGTAGATGGGTTATTAATCACCCCCTAGGCAATTTCTTGAGCACCTTTAGTCTTTTTTCTTCTACATGATAAAAGTTCAACTTTCGAAAATATCAAAATAATACTTTGCAATATTCAACAAAAATCCTTATTTCTCTTTGCGTCTCCTACCACTAGATTCATGATTCCCATAGCAACGGTCATCCGTTGTCCAAACAAAACAGCTTCACACTCCAACAGTGGATGTCAAACAAACAGCTTCACACCCTATCAGTGGACGTCAAACTTCTTTGTTGAATGATAATGCTGATATTTGCCTTGTGATCCTGGGAAAAGAGTGCTTGATCAAAGAAATAATTCTACAATAGCATGTTGAGCCCAATAGTTACAAACAACCCTCAGGAAATGGTAATGTCGGAAGGAGGATTGGATCTGCTCCTCTTAAGTAATGCTCACAGGCACATTAGCACCAAAAAGTAATATGTGCTTCCCCAAAAAGTGTAAATCACTTTTGTGCTAATGTACCACCTTCCTGATAAGGGCAGAGAGGAGCGTTAGTTAAGAGGAGCGGACACAATCCTCCCTTGCAAAGTCGTTATCCAGTGTTGACTACAATTTGGTGCACCCCTTAAAGAACGCCTAAGGTTG
>JAOXJP010072482.1:0-15252 GCA_025762735.1 Platanus orientalis
CCTTTGTCAGACCACATGTCATGCATTTATTGGTAATGGTGTGGTACTTGTCCATTTAGACTGGAGATGATTCTAAATCGGTTTTCTGAGGTTTCACGGTAAGATATGGGTGTTTTGATATTATACTTTATTATTTATATCTTTTCATTGTTTTAAAAAAATAATTTTTTTTAATATTGAGCTGGTAACCAAATCCTTGCACGAGAAACCATGTCTGATGCGAGGTACGTTGGATTATTACTGTTTTTTGATGAAAAGTGTGTAGTGTGAGGTGAATGATAAACTAACATGTATTGTGTTTGAGGGTTAAAAACGTCCAAAAAAAGTGCTCAAATGAAAAAGTTGGTGCTAAAAAAACACCAAATTCAAAAACCCAACATGTATTAATGAATGCATGATGACAGAGGTCTGTATCACTACAGACAATCATTCACTTTTTTTATTGTTTTATTTATTTTTAATATATTAATAATATATTTTATTATTGGGCAACTAATTACTCAATTGAAATACTGCACAACATACAATGTATTGGGTTGGGGCTTGGATTATGTGCAAATGAATCTTGTGAGAAGTATGCAAACGGCACTAGAGGGGTTGACACATCAGTACCGAAAAGTGATTTACACTTTTTAGGGGGTACTTATCACTTTTCGGTGTTGATGTGTCTGCACCCTGATGCCGTTGATACAGTTTTCACAAGATTCATTCTCACTAATTTTTTTCCATTGGGTTGGTATCCTCTATGACAACCCATGAGGCAAGACACAAGGGGTGAAGTCCATTCACTTTTGGAGGGGATGATGGAACACTCAAAAGTGAATGGACCGTATCCCTTGTGTCTTGCCTCATAGAGCGTCACACAAGGGGGCATCGCAGAGGATATTGAACCCAATGTATCGGACTCGTATCCTTTGCACCAAGAAACAAATGAGCCACCATGAACAGAGACATAAAAGCCCACCATTTTTATGTCTTGGCTCATATTTTCACTGTGCCGTAGGGAACGTGAGTCTGTCTGTATTATCTTGTTTTTATTTTCTTTTATAATTTTTGTTTTTTTTAATATTATATTTTAATACTCATCAGCTGGTTACCAAGGACGAATCACTCAGATCAGTAGAACTTTAGGTCAAAAGATCAAACCGAGTTTTTAAACATTGCTTGGAACGCTCTACCGCATAGAACAGAGTATACGGTGAGGGTGGACCCCACCACCTTTTGTCTTAGGCCCCCATGAGGCATGACAAAAGGGTGTGGTGTTCATTCACTTTTGGGGGTGATGGGACGTCCCAAAAATGAATGGATCTCACCCCCTTGTATCTTACCATATGGGCATCGCAGAGGATATTCTGCTCTTGTGTCTTGGAACACCCCTAATGTTTGGAGTTGATATCCTTTGGGCCGCTCCCTTTGCGACAAGACACAGGGGGTGGAGGCCCATTCACTTACCGTTTGTTTGACCTGGAGTCAGCATGGATATCTTTTCCTTGCACCCATCCAATCGGGAGGTTCAAGGAGTTGGCGTCTTATTTTATAACATTAAACAGACGTGTGGAACCTTGTATTGACATGAATGTCAGATCAACGTGGTCAATCGGCAAAAAAGCTTTTAAATAAGGAGAAAGGAATGAAAAAGACAGAGGGGGAAGGGTCCCATTGTTACTATCGTGGCAGACTATAATTGCCCCGGAAAGAGAATGTTCTATCCAGGATGCTGTCTTGGGCACCAAGGTTCAAGGCATGAAAGAAAATGGACGTGGTTAGATAGAATTTCAAATTCCCACCCATTTTCCTCTACGTGTTATCTCTTGGCTGAACAGAACATTTGCTTACCAGCAAAGGTCACATGCTCAGATGACGAAGGAGGACTAGCTCAAGTAGTATTTTATTTATTCCTTTCTTGGGATGTTTTAGGCTTGTGTTCCTATGTTGACACAGACTTCTATAAACGTGCCATTGTTTGACACATGTGGATTGTCTTTGAATTTGGTGTCCTTTTTAACACTTACCTTTTCATGTGAACACTTTTTGGGACATTTGTAACCCCAAACACAACACATGTCAGCTTATCATTTACCATTCACACTACAGACACATTTTCATCATGGAACATTTTCTTCCACTTTCGTGTCCTTGTAGAATCTAGATCACTTTGTTCTCTTGCTTTTAGTCAATGGAGAAAAACTGAGTCAATTGAGCCACGCTGTAGAAGGTCTTCGTTTGCATATATTTTTCGTGTTTTTGCAAGACTGATTAAGTCATTTGTTTTTTTGAAACTATATTTATTCTAGAGCACATATGACATATCGACTAAAATATATAAAACACATATATTCATCATTTGCCTTCTGCTAATCAAGGCATGGATTCAAGTGCACTCCCTCCATTTCCTAGAGACCAAACAAGCCCTTATCTGTAATTTGAGTAAATGGAATAATCTAAATATTTTACGTTGGAAGAGCATGAGAATTACTACGCCATGAACGCTAAACAAACACTTTGTTTTGGCGGTGGCGAGAGGGAGCAGGGATAGGGCGGGGGGGGGGGGTTTCGTTCCCATTTCATACCAAATTATTGGCAGGTCTCAATACCTTGACAGTTTGCGAATCTAGATGAAACGCCCCCACTTCAAATCTAGCCTTAAATTTTGACCATGGATGCACATATAAATGATTAATGATGAACAAATGTGTTCAGTTTTCTTTTTTATTACTGTTATATCTTTTTATTTTTGGTAAAGACAAATGTGTTCAGTTTAATTAAAGTTTCTTTGCCAATTGTTTTCTTTAAACTTCAGTTACAGTGTGTCTTCTGCCAGAGGGAGGCTTACATGACCGATGCAGAAGATCCACCTTATGGGCGACCATTTTAATTAACTATTGTGTGAAGATCCTATGAATAATAGCAAGCCCTTGAATATTATTGAATCTTTTTAAAAAACTTCTTTTATTTTACTACGTGATAAAGAGTGTTTGGGCTGAAACTTTCCACGTGGAAAAAGCATAATGTAGAGAGATACTTGGATCCTTTTCGGGTTGACGCCTCAGCTGCCACATGTTAGAATCGTATCCTAGAGGCAAAAATCTTGTCCATTACGTCTCATGAGCAAATGTCATCAATATGCAATTCGTCCCATAGAATATATGGGATTAGATTCCAAGTTATTGCAAAATTTTAAAGAAAAATAAAAGATTCTATATTAGAAGTAAATATATATTCTCACAGTTATTGTGACTGCATTGTTTTTTCTAGATCCTAATGCTTTTTTACTTATAAAACAGACTGTGGTAATCATTAGTTTGAATAAACTTAATTTCTTAGTCCTTATATTAATGAGCAAAGGAGTGGAAGTGATTCAAATCCATGTCTTAGACGTAAAGAAATAAATTTGAGAATATTGTGCTGTGACATTCATTTTGTTGTATTTCTATATTTCCAGCTGTATTAAAGTGGTCGTTATTAATTTTAATACCTCACCACCATACATGGGGGTTTTTTTTTTTTTTTTTTCCTTTTTTTTGATAATTATACATGGTGCTTGGTTGAGAGATCCAAATCCACTATTAATGTCAACAAGGGTATTCTAGTGTATTATAAATTCTTAACCAAACCTTTTTTATTTGACGATGCCATGTGAATCATTAGAAACATGCGAAGTGTATGAGCAATCATTAGTCCAAAAAAGAAATTAGCCTATGATTATAGATAAGTGTAATCATTAGTCCGAATAAGAAAATCAGCCTGTGAATATAGCTAAGTGTACAACTTGCGACTGATATAAAATTAAAGTTGCTCAACTTGTGCCTTCCATGGGAGCATCCGTCTCTAGCAAGCAAGATAAAGAACTCAATTTTCTAAAACCCCATTTTTCTACTTAGAGAACCCATATATTTGTCTGTTTACTTAAGTCAGTACAAATCATAAAGTTCTAACAACCCAAGATGACCCACCTCTCAATTTGTAATCTTCCAAGTCTTCTAGATGATCCGTACTCTTTTTCTTCTCAATAGATACAGACATTAGATTCTTAGTCTAAGTGGATCAGTGGTGGGAAATCTGATGACGAGTGAAGTGTTAATCTATTAGCAACCTTCTTTGACTTTTCTTTTTCGTTGTTAACCCTTCTTTCCTTCCTTCTTTCTTTCTTTGTTGTATTTATTATTATTATTTTTTCAAATGCCAATAACAATGTTTAAAACCATTGGGTGGTATTGTTCAACCTTCCAATAAAATTGCAATTTAATATAAGAAATATTATTGGATTATGATATTATGACGCATAGCCAATATCAGCACATGGTAAACTAGGTATTAGAAGCTAAATATTTGTCCTCCTGTGGATCATAGTATCATTAGCGAAGTTAAATTACTAGTTACCGACATTGCATGCGTGACACCTCTTCTATTAGCTTATCTTCTTTTTCTTGTTTTTTTATCTAATTATTTTAATCCATATATCTTTTATGAACTTAATGTTAAAACCTACAGACCATTACAACATAGTGGTGTCAGCATGGCACATTACTACTCTATGAACGTCACTCATGCCTTCACCTTATTTGTCATTTTTCTGATGTATCTTTCAAATATTGAAATTGTGAAGGCAAAACTTGGGCATTAAGTTTTCCTGATTCACTGCATGTTTACATCTAGGACAGCCACTCTTATACTAACCTAACACGAAAGGCCCAAGAAGGCAGCTAATGGTGAAAGGATTACCAGAAACAAAAAAAAAAAAGAAAAAAATCGATGAAATTATAACCAACTGTATTAGCATCTGCTAGGAATACTTCATGGCAATCATCAAAGAGACCGTAAGTAAGAGAACTCCCCTTATGATCCTCAATGAGGATAGGGAGCTTGAAATGTTTGGCCACCTCTAGCATTGCATATTACCAATATAATTTGCTGTTAGAAAAAGATTTGAACATGAAGAAGCATGTTAAAAAAGAGGTGAGTTGAGAAAGTACAAAAAGGATATAACCTTTTAGATCAGCATGATGCATCATTATCGTCCAAAATTAGAGTTTGAATAATTCCAATCTAATTGGAGAAATGTACAAATCAACGCGTGAAATGATGTTCCGTGTGTGAGAACAAATCCTCTACAACAAGCATAAATGACATTAAATGGAAACTGGGGTCAAAGAAAGACACGTGGTTCAAGGTGACCCACTTGTAAGTTTACAGCCTGTCATGTGTATTAAAACTCCCACCCAATGTTGAAATTTATTTATTTGTTTTTTGTGTACATGTTCCTCTTTGACGGCAGTTTCTGTTTAATGTCATTTAAGCTTGTTGCAGAGGATTTGCTCTCCTTACTGATGGGTGTCTCCTTAAATATACAAGGGGTCAATGGAGGGTGTTATAATGAATAGACAGAAGATGAATGCCTCTGCATTTACCAAATCACCCTTTTTCAGCATCTTCCCATGTGCTGGGTTGGTAGCTGGTACTGGTATGATATCTCTCCATTGATACTGGAGAAGATTGAAAAAAAAATTCATTGGCTTTTCTTTGACCTTCTAAATGTCTCTTGTTTAATTATTAAACACCCCAATTAAACTGCCTAGAATTTTTGGAATCATCTGACATCCTTATGGGCCCACGGCAAAGATCCTCCCCCAGCACAGCAGTGCCTATTTAAGGAAAGGAAATCCTCTGCTGCATATTCGTTTTTTAAACCCATTTATCTAATATAGCCGCCAACAAGGGTGCAGTTCCATTACTAACCAAAAAGACGGTACGGCACTTCTATAGTTCTATTCCCCACCTCCCCAGCAAAAAAATCAAAAAAAGAAAAAGAAGCAAGGTGCACTTGTGCTAGATTGATTCGTGAATCTCTTCCCAAACTTGTTATCTTCTCCCTCTTATCATCATCTACTCCCCATCATAAACAAGTTCGGAGCCATGGAAGAATCAGGGATAGATCGTAGCCATGGGAGAGTTGGAGACGACCTACCAAATTCGACACCCGGGACATTTTGCCTTACTGCAACCCTTCGTGGTCTCTTCAGCCTCCGCAACCGTTTCCCCTTCACAGCAACACAACAACGACCCCAAACAGTAACAGAATCACTTCCCATTTCTGTTGTCACTGCCTTCTCGCCATATAATATTCCACTGAGAAACTTACAAACCCCATATCCCATGGCTCCTCCTCCAGTCATGGTGATCACAGAAGCATCAGTCAGTTCAGATGCACATCTATTCCGTTCTACTCCCATCATAGGGATTCCGGCACAGTCAGTTTCTGAGGGCTACTACTCCATCTCCATCAATGAATCACATCAACGGGCCTGGACAGACTCACTCCGTTTACCTCCTCCATGGACAGGTATGGTGCAGCAACCGATGAATCTATTACACAACGGCAGCCCGAGCTGGCGCAGCGGAAGAGTCGTGAGCTCTTCCATGGCAAGCTCAAGGTCCCGATCAGGCCTGCCTTACTTTAATGCACCGGATGAAAACCAGAATTTGAATCCCATAGCTATGGCGTTACAGAAGAATGAATTTGGAAAAATGATTCTTAGTATCGCAGTTCCCATGCTCGGCGGTCTCATAGTTATCAACAACCAAGTGTCGTCGTCCCCGCTCTTTGTGTGTCTGGTTGCGGTTGCGCTCTTGCTTGGGTTCGCTTGTACCTGGAATGGAGTTCTATTACGTCAACTGTTCCCCCGATTCGCTGATCCAATAGAACAACTGGGAGTTGTTTCTATATTGGTTGCCTTCTTTGGGATGGTAGGCTCTTTGCTTCCTGTAAACCTTTTTTGGGTTTCGTGGCTGTGTTGCGTATTCTCGTTCTTACCCTTCGTTCTATCCTTCTTCAAATGACACTATCACAGTTGTCTATGTCTGTAGGTATGTATCTTACTCTGGATATCGTTATTCTCTTGTTGTTTTGTTTATACTTACTAATTTTTTCTCTAATATGAGAAATAGTGTAACTCATATGTACAGGAGAAATATAGTGTAATAAATGTACAGGAGAAATATAGTGCGACACATATGTCCAGGAGAATAAATACAGTGGAATACATATGTAGAAAAGAAATACAGTGGAACATATGTACAGGAGAAATACAGGGTAACAGATATGTACAGGAGAAATACAGTGTAACACATATGTACAGGAGAAATACAGTGGAATACATATGTAGAAAACAAATACAGTGGAACACATGAACAGGAGAAATACAGTGGAACAGATATGTACAGGAGAAATACAGTGTAATCCATATGTACAGGAAAAATGCAGTGTAACACATATGTACAGGAGAAATAGTGTAACATATATGTACAGGAGAAATACAGTGCAATACATATGTACTTATTCTATGAAAAAATCCCATTCCTTGATGTCCTTTGTAAAGGAAAAAAAGTAAAAATAAAAATGAACTCCAACTTGTGTTAGCTCAATCTGACATGTGGTCCAACTACGGCAACGAATAAGAAAAGGTGTCTACGCTTGAATCTAAAATATACTTGTGGCAAACATGAGGTTGGATCTCGTATTTTATTGGGCCAAAGAATGGAGAATCCGATTGGGTCCCAATCTCCAAGACTCTCAAATACTATTTTAGACCAAAGTCATTGATGGGATATACTTTTGGCTAGCTATTCCTAAATGTTGGTGCAGTGGAAACAACTATTATATACTACATAATGGGATATGGATCCAAACCACTCACAAGCTATGAAATAAACAATAAATCAATAGCAACGAAATTAACAATTACACATACAAGATGAGGATTTACGTAGGTGGGTGAGAAGACCTACGAATCTCTTAAGATATTTTATCTCTAGGAGATCTGTTTCTCCAACAAAACATGTCTTGAATGAGACGTTAGAAGCAAGATTTTAGGAATTTCAATTAAGAAAAATAGGTATTTTATTTGCAATGGAAAATGTTTACATAACACCCTGCATCCATTTTAGGTAAGTCCTAGAGATTCGAACCCAAAAAAACACATATCTAATTAGAGAACCTTTGTATCGTGAACATGAGGGCTAACCTCAGTGCTTTAGAGGCAATATCAGGGTTTAGGAAGGATTGGAGGACCTTTGGACAAATTAGATTGGGCCTTGGAGACCAAAATTAGAAAATCCAAAAATTGGCCTTAGTGATTGATCACTAAAGCCATGATCAATCACCAGAGTTTGTAATCAATTACGCTAAAAAAACACCTAGAAACAAAAAACCCATAGCCCGTGCACTGAAGCCATGATCAATCACCAAGAAATTGTGATCGGTATTTGTGTTGCAGGTGATTTTGTCTCAAACTCATGTAAGACTCACATGTGACGACCTAAACCCTTTCATTGCCTCATTTGAGTGTAAATAAACATAAGAAGAAAGAAAGATAGAAAATGGAAGAAAATTTGGGAGAAAAGAGGAAGAAGAGCCTCAATCGGGTAAGTTTCAACTCATCCATGGTGGATTGAACAATTGTTTAGGAATTTTTTTGAAAATTCATGATTCTCATGGTGAATCACTATTTATATTATAGAGACTTGCAATTTGGGGTTGATTAGGAGGAAAAAACTAAAGAGAGAAAGGAGATCTAAGGAGAAAGCATTGTCGTAAGTATACATGTGAACTATGCACTTTTCCTTTTCTCAAGTTTACTTCAGATTTTGATAGATCTACCATTGATTGTTGAATTTTCCTTATCGAACTCATCATTTGTTTGAATCTACTGAAGTTTTTGATCTCATCTTCCATTCTATTGATGGATCTATGAAGTTTCCTTTAAATTCTCATATTCAAATGTGTGATTGACATGGATCTATAATTGATTTAACATGAAATTCCATGAATCATCTATTATTAACTGCAATATGAATGATCTATATTAATCTCAAATGAATTAGCATGAAATTGAAGATGAGAAAATGATAATCATTGAATCCAAGTAAAATTTAACTTTTGATTTCACATATGAATCATGATAAATGGTTAATTGATTAAAAATTTTGATTCCTATGAATTAATAGAAGATCTCATATGATGAAAGGTCATTTGAGCTATGAATTATGAATTCCTTTGACTTGATTGATCATAAATGATCTAGACATATGAATTTTGAATCATTGAATCTAAATTTTGAACAAATTAATGATTGAAACCTATTGAATCATCTCGTGATTTGAGATTTTTTATTATTGATCGACTTATGACCAAGATTGAACTAAAATTAATCAAATTAATTGAATTTAATGTGAATATTGGTTTTAATCAATTGATTATTGTCTAACATAATGAGGCACAAAAATTATTGAAATCTAATGAATTAATTGAATAGTCATAAATCAAACCCATATAATGAACAAAATTGAATTGTCATTAAATCTTGGCTTTCCTTCTACATGTCATGAGAACCTCTTTATTGATCTATTGACATCATTAGATCCATATCATTAAATATTGAATTCTTTTGAATATTATTGAACTATTGAACCGTTTTAAGCATTATTGAACTATTGAACCCTTTTAAGCATTATTGAACTATTGAACCCTTTTTAGTATTATTGAACAATTGAACCTTTTTGGACATGATTGAACTATTTAGGATTTTCCATTAGGTCGCAACAATGAAAAAGTATTTGGGTCCTGCCATTAGGTCGCAACAATGGTAAATTATTTAGGACCTACCCTTGGGTCACAACAAGGGAATGATACGGGACCTTCTATTTGGTCGCATCAATGGAAAAGTATTTGGAATCTGTCATTGGGTTACAACAATGGTAAATCATTTGGGACTTCTCATTAGGTCTTAATAATGAGGATTGAACTCGTTTATCATATTTGACTCTTTGAATATTATTGAACCATATTTAACTTATTTAACATATTTGGACATCAGTTTGGGACCTACAATTGAGTCACACTAATGGTAAATTGCATGCTCTCATTTAACTCATTAAACCCCATGAATATAGTTTTGAGATCTATCATTGGGTCACAACAATGGTAAATTGTGTGAAATTGTACTCTCTCATTTGACTCATCGAATCCTTTGAACATCGTTTTGGGACCTTCCATTAAGTCACAACAATGGTAAATTGAATTACTATATTTGACTTATTAAATCATTGATTAATATTGAAACTAACGAGTAAAAGTGATAATACTATTATCCTTATTGAATCATTGACTCTTTGATTGTCTTATAGTTCATAGCATTTGACTCTTATTGTAAACATTATCCATGACCTAAAATATTATTTGTTAACACTCATCGACCTTTGAATTATTAGCTATGTTTAGACTACAAAATGCTCACATGCAAGCTATGCTTGAAATTATACACTATTGTTTGGATTCTTATTTGGTATAGTCTGCATATATGTTTATTGAGCTTGTCAAGCTCATCCAAAATTGACAACCATCACCAGATGAGAAGAATTAACCTAAGAAGGAATTAAACAAATTGCAAAGAAGGAGGGGTACTAAGGAGACTGACAAAGGAAAGAGTGGATACATGTGATTTTGATATTTTGTATTTTTTCAAGGGACATTGTAATTGCAATTAGTTTTGCGGACTGGATGTGTATCCTATATTTTAGACATGGAATATTCCTATCATTTTAATAGTCTTAAATCATTTTGAATGGCATGTTTTGTTATCATTACATTGATGTGGATTTGGAATATGAAATGGGTTTATTTCCATTGCATACATGGTTTGAATGATTAAAAGAAATAGTTATGAATATTTATGGTTCCGCTACTAGATGATTAAATGTTAGGTCTAGTGTGATCTCAATGAATGCTAAAGGAATTGGAAATGAAAGTCAAAGAAAAAAAAATTATACATGTCATTGATATGGAAATACAAATTATGGAAATATGAATAATCGAACCAATGTCTCAATCCGAATCCAATTTATTATTGAGTTAGTTTACATTGATCATCGGGTTCGGGGCATGACAGTACACATAGGTATTAATTGCATTAGGTCTCTTTTATTTATTAATCTTTTGATTAATTTCCTTGTCAAGTTAAGATTAGGATATTATCTCTTTTCCTTGTTTATTATCTTTAAAATATTGTAAAGCCCATATAATGGCCAAATTTATGGATATACAAGAGTTTTTGAATGAAGAAAAAAAATATTCATAATCCAACATGTATAGTTAATTCTCTTCCCTAGGATTATTTCATAAGTTTTCTTGGTGATTATTTTCTTTTGAGAAGAAAACATCAAAAACTTTGAAAAATTGTGTACACATGTAACCAGATTTATCGATTCCTCATTGAATTCTCTCATGCATTCTGATGTACAACAGGCTATTTTGCACTTATATTGGTATTAAAGTCTACATTGCATTCCAACATCATCCCACCAAGAAGATATGTGGTAGTATCTGTGAAGCTCCTTTAGAGGAAGTAATTGAGTGAGATGAGGTAATAGGACTTGCATGAAAAGTTGAAGCACTCACTCAATATATGTCGACTTTAACAACCTTGGTTCAAAATCATAACCATATTCCAAATCCATGTTTTGTAGAGAATGAAAGAGAACTTGGCAACCCCTTTGTTGATTTTTCTCCAAGAAGGATAGCTCTTTCAATTGTCAATCCTAAATAAACTAAGAATTATAAACGGTTGGAATCTGGAATAGCTGATGTATGTGTTTATAGGAAAGAATGATGGAATTGATAGCGGTGTCCATAATAATGAGAAGGAATTAATTGAAGGCCAAGATGTGATCCCTAGTGAGTTACCAACTCGATTACTTCCATTAATGAATATACTATTGGAAACGGTTTCAAGTTGCCCAGATTTTCAAATGCCCAGATTTGAAATCTAACTATTTGGGTATCTTTGAGCCAAAATAAAAGTGAAACCCACAAGTCATTTGAGGCAAGTCCACATGGTTTCACGTTCACCTCAATGAGGAGAACAATGCAATATGGTTGGATGCTCAAAACCATTAATGGGTGAATGAGAAATTGTCTCCAAAAGTGCTTAGTTGAAAACTGGTTAAAGGGTGTAAAACTTAAATAGTCCCACATTGGTTAGCCCAGAAAGTTTGGAGGTTTATATACAATAGCCTTAGACATAAACATGGGCCTCAAGGGGCACCGTAGTTTTGTGGAAGGGGGAGGACCTAGCCAACATGGGCCAAGCCCAACCAAACACACACATGCATGCACTGAACTGAATTGGGCTGGGTTGGGTTGGATCAATAAAATAATAACTTTTTATCATTTTTATTTCTCCTAGAAATGATTAAACCTGTGGGGGCATGTCTATTCTTCGCACGGTTTTATCCTTTTACCCTCGTGACTTTTTGAACTGAATAGTCACAAATCTGACTATCAAATCAACCCTATTGACCCCTTGTCTATTTCAAACAGACATGAAGATGGCTACTCAATTGCATCTTCTTGCTTTCATGTGTCATAAGTTGTATGCCTATGCATGTTCCAAATAGACATGAATAGTCTATAAATAGACCATCCCTCTT
Source organism: Platanus orientalis (assembly GCA_025762735.1). Lineage (NCBI taxonomy): Eukaryota > Viridiplantae > Streptophyta > Magnoliopsida > Proteales > Platanaceae > Platanus > Platanus orientalis. The sequence goes on from JAOXJP010072482.1 coordinate 12,484, forward strand.
TCATTTCATGAATTTGAAAATTCAATATCTGAATTCCAAATTAAGCATAAATATCATAGAGTGCATTATAGGATTTTTGTAAGAGAAAGAGTACAATAGAATTTTGATTCATCAGGCACACAGATTACAGTGCTTCTTCTGTATGTAATAGATCATTATATCATGGTTGGTAGACGTGCAAAGAGTTCATAAGCACCACTGCGAGGGGCAATATCTATCTTAAGGACATAGTGTTAAACACTAGCCTTGATCAATTTCCATTCTGATTTTTTCAATTCATCTGGTGGTCAAGTAAGTCGTTCTATTCATTTTAATTTTAAGTATTTTATTTATATGAAATAAATTCTTGTTGTTTACAGAATCACATATCATTATAGATATAGAATAACATATATGCTACTGCTTAAGAAAAAAATAGAGAGAGAAAAAAAAAAGAAAAAAGAAAAAACAAGTAGTAGTCATTTTGGTAAGGATGCACCAAGTTAAGCACTACTGTTTGAGGGAAACTTAAGCACCAAGTAGAAGAACTATTGTCCAAAGGATATATATTCAAATACCTTATACATTTAATGTCAACCATTATTTTCCATATTGTAGTGATCATTCTAATGTGGATGCAACATCTTAGGATATTATTTAGTAGCTTCTTTAAAAATATATATTTTATTTGCAATGGCAATGTCCACACATAGGGTTTAATTGCATTAGTTCACTTTTGTTTATAAGTCTTTTGATTAGTTTCCTTGTTTAGTTAGGACTATCATTCTTTTAAAGATTTAGGAATTATTTAGGAGTGTCGACAAATGACTAGAGAATTTTCTTGCTTTTAGGATTTGATTTAGTTTAATGAATTAGTAGATTGGGATTAGAATTTTTTTATTTTTATTTTTTTTTGCCTATTTTTTGGATTATCTTAAAAATATTGTAAAACCTATACAATGGTCAAACATGTATATGTATTTTTAGATTTTTTTTAATAGAAGATAAAATATATAAAAGAAGACCCAGTGTGTGGGATTTCTCTCATCTTGGTTTATCTCTCAAAACATCTATTGGTATTCCTTTGTTTTTTTCTTAAGGAAAAAGTACCAAAACCTTTGGACGGTTGAACCTAATCTACAGCCATATTCATTAATTTCTCTTCGACTTTCCTCTTGTATTCCTATTGGAATGGGTGATTGCATCATTCTCCCTCTTTCTTAGCTCGATCCTAAGCCCCAAGAATACTCATGGGCCTATTACACCCATAAGTCTTTAACTAAACAATGAAAACAGCTTTCTCACTTTTTTTCATAATCTAGAGAATATCATATTTTCTAAGTTTGAAGAAACCCCTTGTTTTTTTTTTTTTTGGTTCCATTAAAGGAGAAAGCCCTAGAGAAGAAATAACAAAGCAACTGCTTTTTTTGAAACTCTTAAATAGAGAGTCCTTACATATCTACAACTTTTGTTAGGTCTTATGTATTGTTAATATCCATGCACAAAACAATAAAGTACATGTAGCGGTCATGTAGTAGGACTTTATGTTGTAACTGTGTATGTTCATGTAAGTCTAAAAAGAGAGTCCAGGAAAGCACTGTGATGAAGGACTCGAAGCTGGGATGACCAAGCCAAAGAGACTCAAGCGTTGTTGAAGAAATCCTTAGTCTCAAGTGCTAGCTAACTCAAGGAAGCCAACATTCGTAAATGGTTGGTAAGTGGGAATTAGGATTGAACCTAAAGTCAAAATATACATTAACCTAAAACCCTAGGAACATTACCCAAGGTTGGACCAAAGAAAAGACCAAGAAAATGAAGGAAGAAGGATCAAGAAGGTTTGGACCAAAGATGAATCAAAATTACAAAATAAATTAAATAAAAATGTTTTGAAAAATGGTCTAACTTAAAACGACCATAACTTTTGATCTCGACGTCCGTTCGAGGCCCATAAGTACTCAAAACGAGCAGAACAGAATTTTCTGAAAATTGGGGCTGGTCCCAAATTATTTAAGACTGGTCACGCCAGACCGATTACACTTCCAATGGGATTGATCCCCAACGAAAAAATTTAAATTTGAATTTTTCAAATTGGCATAATGGCTAGTTTTTTTATTGTTGTAAACTAGCCATTAGGGAGCGAACTTGGCCTCTCTAAACCTCTATAAATATGGTCTTTGAACTCCAAGAAAGATATAGAACAACAGTTATGCACACATAGTCAAATTCCTGAGAAAGAGAGCCAAAAGCCTATCGGCCAATGACCTTGAAATTGTTCCACCATAGTTAAACCCATTGAAGGTCAGTTATAAGCTTCACAAACCTTTGTAGTTAAATCTTTTGGGAGCAAGGAAGGTGTTTATACAAGTTAAATTCGCCTACACAAGAGGCATTCTGAATAACGAAAATTCTTTCATCTACAACAAGTCGTAGCCTTCACTGGAGTCATCGAAGGCAGATTCTTTGCCTTTGCCGGAGTCACCAAAGGTGTTGTTCGTAGAGCACTTGCCAGAGACACCAAGTGTGATTAGTCCATTGGAGTCACTGGACGGAGCGTGCCCACCGGAGACACTAGGAGCGCACTTACAAGGGAGTGTATTCTCTATTACTTGTAAGTAAATTTTAGGTTTATTAATTTGTCTGTAATAGTTTAGGATAACTATTAATAAAAATTAAATAGGCTCGGGGGAGCCGTTTAGAGAGTAGACATAGGCCAGAGGGCCGAACCACTATAAATTTATGTGTTGTGGTTTGTTTGTATTATTCTATTTTGTGTTTATGCAAATTAACCCA
>JAOXJP010072493.1:0-15251 GCA_025762735.1 Platanus orientalis
AGAGAGAGAGAGAGAGAGAGAGAGAGAGAGAGAGAGAGAGAGAGAGAGAGAGAGAGAGAGAGAGAGAGAGAGAGATACGTCAGGGAGAGAGGGAGGAGGGAGGGATATTTTGAGGAGAGAAGGAGGAGGGGTATTTTGAGGAGGGGGTAAAAAAGGAAAAAAAAGGGGTTTGATGAGTGGTTTTAGGGGTGCCATTAGTTCATCCCATAAGAAAAATATATTAATTAAGATATGTCTGTACAAAAATTAGAAAAATAAAATAGAGAATTTAAAGCAATAAATGAGATGAGAAAGAGAAATCTTTAGACAAAAGGCAAAAGCATCTTGTGAGAATGGTTCAAACACTAGTGGTTCCTTCTCTCCTTGTCCTCCTTCTTCATTTGCGAGAAAGATCAGAGTTTGGGTGTCTGGCTGGGAAAGCGGAAGAGAAAATGTTTGGCTAGAGGTGCAACTTAGGTTGGGCTAACCCAAACCCTAAATTGGGCTAGGTTGGGTCATATCCTCCATTACATTGGTTGGGCTTGGGCTGGGAAAACACCAATGCAGCTTGACCTTGGGTTGGGCACAGGGTGGAATCCAGCCAACCCAATCCAACAAGAATCTGACCGATAAACATGATTAAAAGCGAATGTGTGGCCGTTTGCTAAAAAAAATCTTAACAATGGTCTTTAATATACTGGTTACACTATTATTTAGTCTTTTAATAGGTATAATAAGATTCAAATCCCACACGATGTAACCAATAATATTGTAAACCAAATGGTTTATCAAAAATCATTCAGCTAGTTGAAAATCACGTAGTTCTCAAAATTCAGGTGCTTAAATGCAATTTTTGGCATGTTGCATAGATTTTGAAAGGGTTCTAAATCCAATCAAACTGATCATCCCGCCCCCTTGACCCCCAGCAGAGGTTAGCGTACAAAGGGAGAAGCGAACACAATGCTATATATATATATATATATATATATATATATATATATATATATTTTCATTTCTTTGGGGTATGTGTATATCTCTTAAACAAGATTATTTGTGCAGAGAGACGATCGTACAGGTCTTAAGGTGTATTTTATGAAGTGAGGGTTCCTTCATTGAAAAGGTTCCTCTCCTTTGTTTGGCGTGAATCCCTTCTTCACCAATCCAACTATTAAAGAGAGACTTTACATGAGTGACCCCTCAACTAAACATGACCTAACACAATACAACACCATTCCAGGATCTTAGTTATCATTATATAATGGGATACAAGGGATGAATCTTGATCCATTAAGACTAGGAAGTGATAAAGTACAACACAATACACAGAATAAATCATATAGATTTTTGCATTCCAGTAACAAAATCAGCACATGGGCGAATCCAAACCACAAAGTTGTTCAAAAATTCAGCACTTCTCTTCTTCTAGAAATCCCAACAGACCACAAAGAAGAGACCAACTCAAACATATTTAACTAACGTACACCTTAATATGGCATTTCTCCTTGAGATGAGATGGGTAACATTTTTCCCAGTGGAAGAATTTGGCATATTATTGGCCAAATGTAATAAAAAAGGGGCTAAATGAGAAAGTCACTTAGCATGACAGAACATAATATTTGAAGATAATGATTCTTTCTTCCTTAAATTTTTTTTTTTTTTTGGGGGGGGGGGTCTTGATGATAGTGGTATTTTGATGAAGTGGATCAAGGATGTTTTCATTTAAAATACACAACTGTGATCATCATTTGATCATGCTGATTTGTGTCTAAGCCATATCTCTTAAGTAGGACCCATAGGTCATATAGGTATCTGGACTAGAAACATACACAACCATAACACAACTACTTCGGAAATACCTGAACAGCTCTCGTGTTAGGCGAACATGATACAAATTCAAAAGGAAAATGAATTTATTCAATGTTACTACTGAACAGCTCTCATCAGGAAAACAAAATATGCATCATCCACCCATTTCATTCCATATGACATCCTCAGGTGTCCTGGACAGAACATCCTTTCCCTTTCAAAAGGCAAATAAACTTATTCAACGTTTCTTTGTTCATGGACTACCGATCAGAAACATACAAAGCAAATGAAACCTGTTCTGTTCACTGAATGCAAATTGTGGAGGATCCAACCCTCATTGCAACATCTGAGCATCGGATGGCCATGTGATTTCAAGAACATAGATTATCACAAGTACAAGGCATACATTACTGGTGGTTCCCCAACTATTTTATTTTATTTTTTTAGTTTCAAGGAACAACAAGGGTAAGACAGCTAAATATAGGAATATGCAAGGAACAAAATAGCAGGTTCTTCACAATTTACTTGAGATGGCAAGATACTTAGTGTGACGCCCCTGAGCAACAATCTTTCCCGTCTTTTTCTTCCTCAACTCGACACTAACAACTCCAACTGCCTTTCCAACACGTAAAACCTTGCCCTCGATTTCAATTTCTTCCTGAATCAATAATTATAATAGATTGCACAGCACATATGCACAAATTAGTAAATGGAAACCCAAATTCAAGAAATATAATTCATTCTAATCCAAATTCCCAAAATACAAACTTTGGATACAGGATACATAATCTAACTTGAAAACGAGACCACCTCAACCACCTTGACAATTGTGGGGGATGGGGGGGATACAAGTACCAGAAAATGAAAACACCTGATCCAATAATTCTGCATGACTACATTCAGAAATACACCCAAAAAAAAAGCGGAAGCAAACAAAATCTCAGCACATCATAATCCAATTGAGACAACACTGCCTGTTATTCATAATAAATTATAAACAGTAATAAGTTCATAATCTAACACTAAATCCATTCGTACTGATACTGTTAAGAGACACACATCAAGGGAAAGATATATAATAAGAAAACTAAAAAACCAGAATCTCAATAATGTGAAAGGAAACATGGACACTTTAGCAAGGTTGTCAGTATGCCTACTTGCACCATCCAGAATCAGTCCCCACTTTTGACCTTGATAAGAGGTCCTAGACATGATAGAACAATTGTCCATGGGCAATGTATATCTCTTTAAGCAAGACTATCTACAATACGAGAATCCTCTCTATGCCATGGGAGTAAAACACCATGCCCAGCAATGATGAAAATGCATTTGTCTCTGTTAAAAAGAACACCAAGCTAATTATGAGATAACTAACTCAGGGTGAACGCAAGCTTAAACTGAACTCAAAAATGGGATTAGCTCAGGCTATCCTTATCTCCTACTTCAATCCTATGAAAGCAACCTCATGATTAAGATCTTAAACTCTCATATTTGAACACCATAGAATTCAACCTATCACTAGGATGAGTAGCTAAATCTTATCTTATTCTCCCTTCTACCCTAGACAAGGAATCCTAGCCTTAGGATTTTACCTATATAAGAACTTTTAATCTCAGCAAGAGTATCAACCTTATCTCTAGGGACCCCTTAAAACTCTAAAAAACAAGGCCCTCAATTTCTCATTTCAATAACCCATAAAATATCTGAATTAAAATGAATGTGAGATAAGTGAAAGCCAAACAATACCCTTACCATCTCTTGAAACTTTGAGAAAAGTCTGGTCATCTAGCTATAAAGGTGCAAGTTGATGTAGGATACCCTTTTTAAATGGATCCCACAACAATTAGGGATAAACTACAAAAGTCATATAGAAATCAAGGGAACTAGAAGAAAGATGAAATCAAGAATCAAGAAAAGAGTGAGACAGAAGACAAAAAGAAGATAGAGGGTAGAATGCTCACCTCATGTGAGGGTTGAGAAAAAACTTGGGATACCACACTCATTTCAACACACGTGTGTCTTCTTTTCAAATAATCATCTTCAACTATTTTTCATTGATCTAAATAGGCATTGCATGGAGAATAAAATAAAATAAAATCCTAGATTTTAGATCTTCTAACAAAATAAATTTGCTAAATAATAAAAGACTTCTAAAGAAAGAAAAAAAAAAAAAAAAAAGGAATCTTGATTAACACAATATTTGACTTGTTGGCCAAGTTATTGGGCCCCACAAGATCTAAAACAATCTCCCAAAATATTCTCCACAAAACTTCCTAAAAATCCTATACTTGTTAGCCAAGTTTTCTAAAATATAAAACTTTCTAAAAACTTACTTCCTTAAAAATTAAAATTACTAAAACTTAAGACTTTTTAAAAAAACACTATCCCCTTTTTTTATTAACACCTCCTTAGTAATTTGGTCATAACTTTCCCAAATCACCTCGGATTTGCGCAATCTTGGTCTCGTTTAAAAGGTAACTGAATAATCTATCTAAAGACACTAAAATAAAGACAAAAAGTCAAGTTTTGGATAGAGAAAAATTGGGTCCAAACTGAAAAACGGGATCACAACTAAAAACTCAAAACTAAGCTAACCATGACATTATTGCCCTTATTACATTAAAAAAAAAAAACTCCTAAAAAAAAAAACCTAAATTAATGGACACATCCATGGTCATCCAATTTCTTCTTCTTTACATAGAATCCTCCCACATCAATCTTGCCGGATTGGAAGAATTTCAACAACGAAATTGAAGAGGTAGAATTCTCAAATTGAAGGATGAACAACTCCTCTTCATAGTCTTCAGCATGCATGGGCAACAACGTCAATGACACCTTGGAAGAAGGCATAACATAAAAATCTTACGACTCACATTCCTCTTTTGGTGACAACTTTGTCTCTTCTTTGTTTGCTCCCTTGTCCTCAATTGGTTAGTCATTTTGAGAAGTAGAAAAATCCTCAATTGCCTAGTCTTTATGTGGTGAATCTTCTATAGCTTTAGGCTCGTCTACTTATTCATACTCCTTGGAATGATCTTTTTTATGTATAGATTCTTGCACAGTTGATGGCAACTTGACAAACGATTGTTGAGGCTTAACAGGTAGGTAATAACAAACTCTTCCAATGATGAAAGCCACCATGAATCTTTCTGGAATGAAGCTAACTCTTTCTTTTGATCCAAGGTTTTCCAAGTATGATTACATTGTCCTCTACAATAACAACAACAACAACCTTATCCCAACTATTTGGGGTACATTGTCCTCTAAGGGACTAATTTTAGAATCACCTACATCCCTAAAACCACCACGATCAAAGTCAAGTACGAATCTTCTCTCATTGTGCCAACAAAAGTCTAGATTCGCTTTTTGTCGAAGAATCTTTTCAACCCACTCTTGAGAGATCAAATTGGTCACTAATTTTAACCCTGAAAACTATCCTAAAAGGAAAAGAAACTGGTGAGAATATCAACCATTCCCGAGCCTCAACTAAATGGAATTAGCTGAAAAAAACCGAAAGCTTTGATACCAAATTTGATGTAGGATACCTTTTTAAAAGGATCCCACAAAAATTAAGAATAAACTACAAAGGTCATATAGCAATCAAGAGAACTAGAAGAAAGATGAAATCAAGAACCAAGAAAAGAGTGAGATAAAAGATAGAGAGTAGAATACTCACTTCATGTAAGAGATTGAGAGAAAACTTGGGATACCACACCCATTTCAACACACATGTCTTCTTTTCAAATAATCATCTTCAACTAATTTACATTGATCTAATGTGGTCTTTAAACACTACATGAAGAATAAAATAAAATAAAATCCTAGACTCAAGATCTTTTAACAAAGTAAACTTGCCAAATAATAAAATACTTCTAAAAATAAAAGGAATCTTGATTGACACAATATTTGACTTGTTGGGCAAGTTATTGGGCCCCACAAGGTCTCAAACAATCTCCTAAAATAATCTCCTAAAACAGTAAGTTTTAGGGCCTTAAAACCACTTGAATAAGCTCTAACTTCAGTCCAAATAATCCCTTCAGATGATTCTTGTAACTATATATATATATATATATATATGTATAGTGCTTGAATTATAGCTACTTCTTGAAGAAAATCTCACCAAAATCACTCCACACAGGCTGGCTGAATGGCGTATCTTTCTTAGGTTTATAGAAGATCAACCCAAAACACCAAGAAAGGGGTGTGCCAAGGTCTGCCACAGGTATGGGAAATAAATCCCTTTGAACCGAGGTACTTAAGTGAGCAAAGCTTACTGTAAAATTTTTCTGGGCAGCACAACAAGTTATATCCGATTGAGGTAGAAGGTTGGGTTCTGGGTTTTGATGACCGCAAAAAATGGGGAATATCTAGGTAAGTCAGCCACAGGTTACTAAGGGGTTATTCCCTTTATAAAAAATTATATAAGTGCTAAGAAGATGGGCTGATGTATAGGACTGGACTGAGATAAAGTCTGGTCAGAAAAAAAGGGTAACCGAATGGGTTTTCTGGACAGGTTTCAGATGAACCAAAGGGCAGCAGGTTGTATGGATTAGGGAAGGGGATTTGACTGCAAAAGGATGATGGACAAGGGTTGCTAGGGTGTCCAATGGGTTTATGGGTAGGAAGAAATAAGTTTTGGGATGGATTCTTCAATATCTTGATGTTCTTGAATTTTTTTTACGGAGTTTTGTAGAACCAAGAGGTGTAGGGGTTGTATGGGGTTATGTAATATGGATAAAAGGAAAAGAAATGCAAAGAGTAGGTGGCTGGCAGTCTTAGGGATGAAGGTAGGGGAAGAAAATAATGGGTTTAGGGGTTTCTTGTAGGTTCTTGATTTTCAGATTTTTCTGGGTTTTGGGTATGGATGGGCTAACCGTGAGATGTATGGGGGTCTTTTTTTGAAAAGAAAAAAAGGAGAAAGGAGGGAATGGTGATCAGAGGCTATGGAGGGACTTTGTAGATGAAGATTGGTGAAGAAGATGGTGGTATGGGGACTGGTAGTTATGGGAAGCAAGAAAAACTATAAAAAAAGAAAAGAAAAAGAAGAGAGGAAGAAGAAGAGAAAATACATGGGGAAATCACCAACCCCTAGACAAGGAAATCACCAACCTTATTTCTCTAGTAGAAACCAAGAGAGAAAGAAGTAAGCACACCAACCGGCTGTGAAGGAAGAGAGCTTATGAGCTTTCATGATTCCCCTTTTTTTGGCATGTAATTGTGTTGGTATCGACCACCACACCTCTTTATTTATAAAAAAAGAATCCAAATTCAAATTACACAAGGAGAATAAAAGCAAAAGCCAACTAAGGAACTAACTAGTGGTTGGCCACACTAGTAGTACTCGACTAGGACTCCTAAAAGAAGGATAAAATCCTATTTGTAACTAACTCTCTAAGAAAAAATAAAATTATGTATATGCCCCTTAACACGGGGTAAAGTAAAAAACATAAAATAGGCTATAAAAACAGGAAATAAATGACTAAAACATGAAATAAAGTATCGCCACATGTCCTCTGTTGGTGATGTCCACATGTGGCCCCACATTTATGTGAAAGTGGGTCCCACATGCCTCAAAGCAAGTGGCTCAAAACTCAATGAAATCAATTCCAGATCGAAGCGATGGACTCCGAATGACTCCTAGTCCATGTAGAGACTCACTGGGACCTTCCTCTGGCACTGATACACTCTGAACTTGCCACATGACAAGATGACCTTATCAAAGTGTGATCAACATCCATTACATGCAAAAAAAAAAAAAAAATCTGAAAAACTTGCTCCATGGTTTTCCAGAGGCAACTAGCTAGTGTGTAACTCTCTTCTTTTCTTGGTCTACCTACAAGAGGCAAGGTTGGTGATTTTCTTGTTAGGGGTTGGTGATTTCCCTAGGTAATATCTCTTTTACATCATCTTCTTCTTCTTGTTCCTTTTTTTTTTTCTTTTCTTTCCTGGTTTTCTTTATCTCTCACAGTCCCCACACCATCTCTTGTTGCATCAAAAAACTTCCCTAAGCCTTCCCACAATTACCGATCACCATCCCCACCTTTCCATTTGTTTTCCTTCTTCTAAAACTCCCCTCACATCAATCGGTTAACCCATCCCTACCTTAAACCTGCAGAAAACCTAAGAAACTCTAAGAAACCCCTAAACCTATCTCCTAAACCCTTCTCCTTCTTCCCTAAGACTACCGGCCACCTTGAACCCGACTTCCCTTCAACTTTTCATTAAAAAAGCCTTTCTGACTTCATCCTTACCTTGCTGCCCTACTATGACCTTGTAAAACCCATTAAACTTAAACTTGTAAAATCAAGAAACACCAAGAAATCCCCTAAAACCCAACCCTTGTGACCCCATACTCCTCCTTCATCAATCGGACACTCTATGATATCCTATGCTTTTCATCTTCTTCCACAAAACCACAACCAAACCCTAATAACCTACTGCCCTATTGAAATCCATTCATAAGCCTGAGAACCCTAATCTTGTTAGGTTTGAGTTAATCTATCCCTTAATCTATTTTTCCTAGACATTTTCATAGCACTTGAGAGAGTAGGAATCTTGTTTTTAGTTAGATTTGCTTAAGTCTAATTTACTTGTGGATCTCTTACATGCCCTTTGACATGCATGCTACATCAGGTTACCCTTAATTGTTTGGCCATTTCTTCCGGGGGCCATTTGTTGGGTCTTTGGAAGGAAAGGAACCAAAGGATCTTTGAGGAAGATTTGCCTTTTTATTTATAGGGTGTTATTTGATGAGACCTCTATTAGAGCAAATTTTGTGGAAGAAGAGTGCTATTCTCTTTGGTCAGAAGTGACGTTGCTTGTGTGTCTCAGTTGTGGCTGCTTTCATTTCTTTTGGTTTTGATTGTTTGTTTCCCTTACTCTCTTGGTGATGGTTTTGTCTTTTGTTTGGTTCTCTTTATTGTGCTTCAATAAATTTTGCTTGTTTATCTCTCTCTCTCTCTCTCTCTCTCAAAAAAAAAAAAAAAAAAAAAAAAAGAGAAAAAGAAGTTTTATGTAGGCGTTCATCAAAAGCATTGTGGGTTATTGTTTGTCAAAATGGGTTGAACTGCCTGCTTTAGGTTCTTTAAGGGGGGGATTGTGGTTGTGTGGGATCCCCTTAAATTTTCTAAATCCAATGCAATGGTAGGAAAATTTTCAATCTCTATCTAGTGGTTTGATCATGAGTTCAGATTCGATGGCTATTTTTTGGAATTTATGGTTCTTCAGTTGCATTGATGCATTAGGAGCTATGGGAGGAGCTTCAAAACATACATATGCAGTGGAATGGCCCTTGACTATCGGGTGGGGATTTCAATGCTACCAAATTTGTTTTAGAAAATAGTAACAGAGTTGAATTATGAGAAATATCCGTGAATTTGGTATCTTTGTTAAATCTTGTGACCTTAGAGATAACCCACTCCTAAATGGAAGATTTACATGGTCCAATGGCCATGATCAACTGACTCTATGCTGTTTGGACAGGTTTTTGGTTTCGATAGATTAAGAGGAAAATTTTCCCCATTTCTATCAAGAGGCTTACACTAGACTCACATCCGACCATTGGCCAATTATTCTCAATACAGATAAATTAAGTTTTGGACCTAAACCTTTCCAGTTTGAGAATATGTGGGTTTTACCTCCAGCTTTAGTTATGGATGAGTTGACTAGGCATATACAGGAGGAAGTGCCATGGTGTATGCTATTTGTTGATGGTATTGTGTTGATTGATGAGACTAGAGAGGGGGTAAATGCCAAATTAGAACTGTGAAGGGATGTTCTAGAATCAAATGGTTATAGGATAAGCTGGACTAAAACAGAATATATGGAATGCAAGTTTAGCCAAAATAGGAGTAGTTAGAATTGATAACCAAGAGATACCTCAGAGTGACCATTTTCGTTATCTTGGTTCATTCATGCACAAAGAGGGAGATATTGTAGATGATGTTGCCCATAGAATTAGGGCAGGATGGTTGAAGTGGAGAAGTGCTTCTAGAGTGTTGTGTGATAAACAAATACCACTAAAATTAAAGGGAAAATTCAATAAGACAGCTATAAGACCAGCCATGCTTTATGGAGCAGAGTGTTGGGCAGCCAACAAACAACACGTACATAAAATGAGTGTGGCTGAAATGAGGATGTTGAGATGGATGAGTGGCAAGACTAGAAAGGATAAAATTAGGAATGAATCCATTCGTGGGAGCTTAGGTGTAGCACCAATAGGTGATAAAATGAGGGAAAGTCGATTGAGATGGTTTGGGCATGTGCAACAGAGACCAATGATTGCACCAGTGAGGCGGAGTGAGACAATACAAGTTAAAGGTGCTAGAAGGATTAGAGGAAGACCAAAATTGACCTGGGTGGAGGTAGTAAGGAGGGACATGACAGCTTGTAATTTAACGGCAGATATGACCCTAAATAGAGTGGAATGACGGAACAAGATTCGTGTAGCCGACCCCAAATAGTTGGGATAAGGCTGTTTGTTGTTGTTGTTGTTATTCATAAAAAAGAAATTTAGGCAACTAGTCAAGGCAATCGACCAGACACATCTTATACCCAGCTATACCTATATCATCAAGACTGGCCACTAGCTCTCCACTCGTCCTAGCTGAAATGTATATCATTTTTGTAGGAAGATGATGGTGACTTGCAATTGTATTTTTTTTTCCGATAATTACTTGTGTGTGTATTTTATTCATTGAAGAAGGCGAAAATGAAAATAACCTTTTTCTGGCATTCCAAAATCTCTAGATGCATATGACAACATTTATTTGGCTCTTTTCATGATCCAATGGGTGTGCTCAAGGAGTTTCCAAGAACATCTTAGAGGTTGCCATGTCTGAGCATACACTCCAAGGAGTGAATTTATTTGAATTATTCTGGATTTTGTTGGAATGCTTAGAAAAAAGGTGAATAGCCACAAGTTGAGCTATTGGAAACAATAATAGAGTCTAGAGATTACAAAGGCCACACTTTTCTTAGACTTCCATTCTCAAGGAGTTCAAAAGGACTTTTTCTTTTGATATATGGAGTAAGATACTTTATGGAGGCTTGTAGCTGTATTCTTTTGTTCATATTTTAAAGTTTTGAGAAAATGTGGTTCTTTTGAGTGCTTTTTGTAAAGAACTGTTTAGATGCATTACATGTAGGATAGTATTGGCAGAGGTATTATATACATATACATGTATGGTATACCATATACTCTCTCTAATACATGTAAAGGTAATGACACGATTTCCTTAATTTATTTCAATATTCTTCTCCCTCTCTTCTTCTTCTTCTCTCTAGTTTCAAGTTGGTATCAAAGCTAAACACCAGGATCGATCGCCGCCACAATACAATGCATCTGTTGAGCTGGTATAGTCGCTGAGATCAGCTAGCCGTACACTGATGTTAGCATGTCCATACAGCATTAGAACCCCGAACCTTAGGGTTTTGGATTGTCTTGAATTTAAAAGATTTATGGTGATTTTTTTCAAGATTTTTAGATCAAGGTAAGACAGTGTTTTGAAGGCTTTTCTTAGAGTTAGACAAGAACCTAAAAAAAAACCACCAAATCGCTCGATTTAATCGCATCAAGATTTTTTTATAGGGTTTGTTTACACATACCTGGTCATTTTTGAGTAAGGAGGCTGTGGGATTTTGTCCCACGCATTTTGGTTGAGATTTGGGGAATCGGTGGAAGATTTTTGGTTCCCAAGTTACTGTCAGATGTTTTTTTGGCCCTTTTTTTTCTTTTTTTAATTTAGAAATTCGAAAAATCCCAGAAAAATGTTGTTGCTCTCTATGATGAGTGCTCTCTTGCTCGTTGGTTTAAATTTGCTCTCCTCATGAGTTTTTTGAAGTGGTTGAGACGTGTTGGAGTGTTTGTAGGCTTTCGGGTTGTGTCTGCCTTAGCATCGTTCTTTGTAGGTAGCATCAGTGCTTTAACCTATCTAGGTTGTGTTGTGCCTTTGTGAAGTGTTGGTGGAGTTTTATTTTGTGCTACATCATGTCATCCGAAAATCAGAAGTCAAGCCAGACCTCTTGGGAGTTGAGCCAGAATGATTTGGGAAGCTCTCTTGTTCTTGGGGATTCTTCACATGTACAGATCACCATTATTAAGTTTGATGGCACCAATTACCTTACTTGGTCGATATTTATGCTATCTACATTCAGGGCAAGGACAAAGAAGAATACTTAACAGGTGAAATAGATGTTCTTTCCAAGGAGGATCTAAAGTACCAGAAGTGGAAAACTGAAAATGCTGTGGTTAAGGGATGATTGTTGAGTTCAATGAAGCCGGAAACCAGTGATCACTACGTCTTCTTAGACACAACTCAGTAAATTTGGGAGTCTTTATTTGAGACTTATTCAGAGATTGGCCATGCCTCCAAAATGTATGAACTTCGTCAAAAGATTGCTTAATTCAAACAAGACGATCATCCCCTGGCCATTTATTATGCTTCTTTAAAAAAATTATGGGAAAAACTAGATCATTATAAGGATGCCTCAGCCTACAAAAAACATGATGTGGAGATCTAAGTATTTAAGTTTCTAGCCGGTCTGAGTTCTGAGCATGAGCAAATCAATGCCCAGATCCTTAATATGAATTTGTCATCCTTAAATGAGGTGTATGCACATATTCATAGAGAGAAGGGCCGACAAGGATTGATGAACCTGTCATCTGCAGTGGAGAAATAAGCCTTCATATCATCCTTTAGTTGAGGTGGCCGTGGGCGCTCCTTTACGTGTGGTCATGGTGGACGTTTTGGTACCTCTGATGATCGTGATCATCTCAAGTGTGAGCATTGCGGTAGATCCAGACATATTAAGGACCAGTGTTGAGATTTACATAGATGTCCACATGATCTTCCTCCACATCCGTACTAGCGAGGTGGATCGAACACAATTAGAGGTGGAGGTCGATTTGGAGGTAATCGACCCAATGCTTATTCAGTCACTTCCATACCCTTAGAGCTAGTTGCTCTTACATTTGCTTCCCTACCAGAGGGTCATCTATCTAGGGAGGAAATCGAGGCCTTGTGGCATTTTTTTCTCAACTTTTTCTCAACTTGATACTTCAGTTGCTCCTACCTCCTCGTTTCCGGCTTTGGCTTCAGGTACCCCTGCATCAGCCTTATTTGTGTTTGTTTTTCCCTCACAGGACTCTTGGATCATTGATTCAGGGGGCCTCCCACCACATGACTGGTATGTCCTCCCTCTTCAAATCTTACTGAGTAAGTTTTGGGAATGACAAAGTCTATATAGCAGACGATACCTATTCCTCTATGCTGGACATGGTGACATCCCTACTACTTTATTTTTGTCTTTTGTTCATGTGCCTAATTATACCTTAAATTTGTTACCTATTAGTCATCTTACTAAGAGTTTTAACTACAGTGTCATTTTCTTTCCTTATTGTATGTTTTAGGACTTGAAGATGAAGACGACTATTAGTATGGGGTATAAGAAGGATGGTCTCTATCTTCTGGATTCATCA
Source organism: Platanus orientalis (assembly GCA_025762735.1). NCBI lineage: Eukaryota > Viridiplantae > Streptophyta > Magnoliopsida > Proteales > Platanaceae > Platanus > Platanus orientalis. The sequence goes on from JAOXJP010072493.1 coordinate 13,265, forward strand.
TTTCAATTATCCATCGCATATTCAACACTAAAGATGGACATCTCTCCTACCACTATAGATGAGTTGTTCCAGTGGCATCATTGTCTTGGCTACCCCTCTTTTTTTTTATTAGAGAATTTTTTTTCTAAATTTCAGTTTTCTTCCAACAATTTTCATTGTGAACCTTGTCAGTTGGCAAAATACTATCGTTCAGTTTATCCCTTAAGTAATAATATAAGTCTCTTCCTTTGCTATTGTTCATTCTGATGTGTGGGGGCCATCCCCATTTCTTGTATGACTATCGTTACTTTGTCACTTTTGTAGATGATTATTCTCGTGTTACATGAGTATACATGTTAAAACAGAAAGGTAATTTGTGTACTGCATTCAAATCCTTTTATGATATGATACATACACAGTTTAGCACCAAACCTTGCATCCTTTGCTTCGACAATGGGGGAGAATATCTCTCCAACTCTCTGTCTTCATTCTTTGATGCTTCTGGAATTGTCCACCAGACCACATGTCCAAATACTCCTAAGTAAGATGAGGTGGTTGAGTGTAAGAATAGGCACTTACTTGAGATTGCTCGTGCACTCATGTTTACGAGGAATATTCCTAAGACTTTTTGGTCTGATTTCATTCAAACAACTGCCTTCCTTATGAACATGATGCCTTTTCGGGTCCTCTCCTTTAAATCTCCAATCGAAATTTTATCACCAGGAAGTCGGGAACCCCCTTGTTCTCTCTTCTCCCAAAAACATTTGGGTGTATTTGTTATGTGTACATATCCAAATCTGATTGCACCAAGTTAGACCTAAAAGCACTTACGTGTGTCTTTCTAGGTTATGGTGTTGATCAGAAAGGGTATAAGTGTTTTCTCTCACTTACCCGAAAGAAGTTTGTCTCTCGGGATGTGACATTTTTTGAATCTATTACCTTCTTTTCTTCGGGTAAGACATTTCTTCAGGGGGAGTGTTTATGTGAAGAGTTGTCTTCCTCTTCCACAATTCTACTTCCTGTCTCAGTTTCTTCATTTCATTTTGATAATATTAGTGTAATTAGAGAGGGAGAGAATGAAATTAAAGTGTACACTCGAAGAAAGAAAGAAGGTGACTCAAATAGGCAAGGTGTTCCAAATCAGCAAAGTGACTAGAATCCTCATGTACCTATTCCAGAGTCTTCTTTGGATTTGATTTCTGAAACAAGTAACACGTCTCTATCTTTTGAGGAAGATGATTCTGACATACCTATTGTTTTGTGAAAAATCATGTACTCAACATCTCATATCGAACTTTGTTTCTTATTATGCTTTATCGTCTTCTTTTTGAAATTATGTTGCTTCCTTGTTGTCAGTTACCATTCCTCGCAGAGTATCTCAAGCTTTAGCCTAGCCACAATGGCGAACTGCTATGGAGGAGGAAATGAAAGCTCTAGAAAAGAACTAGACATGAGAATTGGTTAACCTCCCAAAGGGAAAAATGATAGTTGGATGTAAGTGGGTGTTTACTATGAATCATAAACCTGATGGATTAGTTGACAGGTACAAGACACGTCTAGTTGCAAAGGGATACAGACAAACATTTGACATTGATTACCAGGAGACCTTTGCTCCAGTGGCAAAGATGAAATCAGTACGAGTTCTAATCTCCCTGGTTGTAAATTAAGGATGACCCCTATTCTAATTTGATGTGGAGAATGCATTTTTACATGGAGATCTAGAAGAGGAGGTCGACATGGATACACCACCTGTATTTCAAATGCTAGGAGCAAAGAACAAAGTATGTAGGCTAAAGAGGGCACTTTATGACTTAAAACAGTCGCCAAGAGCATAGTTTGAAAGGTTCCAGGCAGCAATGGTTACAAACGGGTATAGACAGTGCCAAGCAGATCATACGTTGTTTATAAAAAGAGAAGGTAGAAAGATGATAGTTCTTATTGTGTATGTTGATGATATTGTAGTAACAGGAAATGATGAAGTGGAAGTAGCACGTCTTAAGAGCACCTT
>JAOXJP010072503.1:0-15251 GCA_025762735.1 Platanus orientalis
CTGATCCCACTCTGCTATAGGTAACACTATAGTGCATGGCAGAGCCTCGTGGTCTATGATAAGTTCATAGAAAGTTGATTTGCAAATTAGAAGAATTCCACTGCACATTAAGATAAAATTAAGTAAATCAAAAGAGAGTTGAATAGTATTTAAAAAGAATCGAAAAAAATTGTGAGATATCCTATTCAGCCCCCCCCACTCTAGGAATTTCACATTCTTCCTCTTGTAGGTCGTATTTGTTCCTAAATTCTTCTCCCCGCCAAGTGTAGCCTCCCCTTTCCCCTTGTCCTGGCAAAGTACTATCTCTGACATTGACAAGTCTCCCTCCTCCCCGTTATCTTAAGGAAGGGCTTCCTCTGTCACTACAATGGCAAAAACATCAGCCATGCCTTGACCCCTATAGAAATGGGGACGTCCCTAGCAACCTCAGAATCTGCACCAATCCTAGCCTCGATCAGCACACTCTCAGTGCGCTCTAAGCCCAGTGCTACGGTTGCCTCAGCACTCATATGCTCGCAGTTGGTCATCTTCTTCTTCTTACCCTGAGAGTATCCCCCTAATAGAAATCAATACTAACAAATAAATTAAAAATCAGAAAATAAAACAAACAAAAAGAAAATAATAAAGAAAAGTAAAAAAAAAAAACCTCAGTAATGCAGGCTCTATATCTCCTCTGCTAAGAAGTAAGCTCCTCTCCCATATCATGGCATACTTGCCTCACCAAGGCATGAGACCGGGATAACATCTCAAGAACTCCCATGAAAACTTCTCGAGACACCTAAAAAAGAGAAGAGAGAAAAGAGAAAAAAAAAGAAAGAAATGAAACAACAAACAAAATAAATAAACAAAATACATGGGTCACCGAAGGCGAAGGAACCCAATCCTCTAGCACTGTGCTGTCTGGGAAAGGTAACTCCTAAACCCCACCCCTCGCATCAGTCACTAAGACCATCATAGAGATCATCCCCAACAGACTCTCAGTTGATGCTCCCTCATTTGGAGCTCTCCTCTTTCTTTCTCTCCTCTCAAGAGATGGGACTTCTGCACCTTAAGGCAAAACCCCAGGTTGGCCAGTTGTGCCAGCACTAGCCTATCCAAATAAAAAAATGATGACAATTAAAATTAAAAACACAATAAACAACAAACAAGCAAATTAAAATAAACAAATATAATATACATTTCCCTTAACTGGACCTCCCAAGGTCCTGCAAGTCTAAGTGGCCCACCACTCAAAATAGTCCATGTCTAAAACCAAATATGGGTCGATGGGCTCACCCACTTTCCCTATGCCTAAAGCCTCCTTTAACTCGATCACTCAAGGAGAAGAGCCAAGCACTACAAACCTTTTGGGAGATGTTATCTGCCTATAGCACCTCTCCCCCCCAAATACCACTCCACCTCCCTAGGGGCTAGTAGAATCACCCTAGACATCGACCAGTCTAAAGCCAACCGAAACTCCTGAGCCAAATCCCCATTCAACCCCCAAGCTTCCCAAGGAGCCTAATTAACCTACAAAAAGCAAACATTATTAAAACATAAATAAAAATAACAAAAAAACAACACAATAATAAATCATTAATTAATTAAACTTCACTTGGGCAACTATAATCTGGTCTAGGTGCCTCCTAAACACAGAAATGCACTTTCGTGCCTATGATCAAGTGTTAAAGGTTTTCCACCTCTCAACACAAGGCACGGGAAATAGATCTCTCCCTTTTCTGCAAGGAGCCAATGGAATCAACCTCTCATAACACCACACCTGCAAAGGAAGCAATGAAGGCATTAATCAAATTAATTAAGGCAAATAAAAAAAAGACAACACAATAAAAAAAATACAAGTCTTTTACCTCCCATAGAAAGTGAATGCCAAGGAACACGGCTTTCTCTCCATTGGCAACCTCACTCATATTGGGGTACATCCACCCAAGGGCGAATCTACCCCAACCATAAGTGTTGACTTTGGACAAGTTATCCAAGGCAGGGAGAAAGTTGAAGAAAATCCGATCACTTTTCCCACTAAAGACAGACTGTGTGAATATATAGAGAAGAAAGGCTCGGACCGAGTAATCTATCTTCAATCCCGAACTCTCATCCTTAGCCCATATGTATTCCTTCTTGAACCAAGAGGGCAATGAAAGTCCACTTTTATCCTAGAGGGGGGTGAATAGGATATCTATTTTTTTTTTTAATTAATGCCCCACTTCAAATTCCAATTTAGATATGATTGTAATTCTTGGAATTTAATGCACTTAGAAATATGTTTCAATTAGTATTGTTACAAGTGCAATGTAATGGCAATTTACAAATTTGATCTTTTAATCACTTTAAGTTCTTACTCAATTTCAAATGTAAAATATCATATATGAAATGATAAACGTTCCATGTAAAGATAGAGAGAAGAGGCACACAAGCAATCACACAACACAATTTTTATAGTGGTTCGGCACTCGGGCCTACATCCACTTTCAAAGCTCACCAAGAAGCTACCAAATTTTATTAAGATTGAATTGCATTGCAATCAAGGTTAAAATTCTAAAACCTACTACTTGCCAAGGTAAGCTCTACTCCCGGTGTCTCCAGTGGGAGCCATCTATACCCGGTGTCTCCAGCGGGTATGGTCTACATTACCGGTATCTCCAACGATAGTGTTGTGGTCTACACCCGGTGTCTCTGGTGGGTGCTAGGGTCTCAAATATAAAATTAAGATCAATACAAATTACCTCAAGAAGCTTGTGTATTGCTTAATGCTCATGTAGGTGGTTGCTCCTTTGTTGAGCTTATATGCCTATTTGTTCCACCAAGCTTCCAAGAGTGCTTCTTGCTTCTTGGAGCTTCTCTCAAGGGTTTACTTGGGAGTAAACCCTTTACCTTGCTTCCCTCTACTTGTTCTTTCAATATAGAGTGCTAGGGAAGCACTTAGATGGATCCTTGACCTTCAATGGTTGCTTATAAATGGAGCCAACTTGATAGTTGGTAAGGTAGAATGCCTTTCTCTCTCTCAAGATCTTCTTCTCTTTGCCTTGGTGTATTCTTGTGTGTTTTTGAGAGTTAGAGAGCTCTCTTAAGCTTCTCTCATACTTATAGGGGATGAGCACAGTCGTGCACCTCTAATATAGCATCTATCCCAACGGTCAAAAAATCACAGACGTAGATCTATTAATTTTTTTGAATTTCTGCAATTACGGATCAATCTGGCTATATCGGATTGATCCGCTCGGATCAATCCGACATCCCCAGATTGATCTGGTGTCTCAGTCTGAGACACCTGAGCTTTACCGGATCTATCTAGTAAGTAGTGGATCTATCCGCTAAGTGCAGATTGATCCGAACCCTTCCGAATCAATCTGATTCCCCTGTTTTTCTGCCATTTTGCATGGAACCTACTCCCATTACTTGGGAACCTATGTGGGTGGCATGTTTTGGTCCATAATGTCATGTAAAGGTCTTTTAGGCTTTTTAACCTATGTCTATCAAATTATGTACCTTTACAAACCTTTTTTGAACTTGTTGAGCCTTAGGTCTTCAAGCTTTCGAACCTTGGCAGGCTTGGAAATGGATCATCCTTGGCTTCAAGTGATGGAGCTCGACTTCCTTCTTGGAAACTAACACTTGATGATTACAGACATGACTAAGATATGCAATGTGCTCATGTCATGCCTAATCTACCACTCCATGTATTTTTACAATATGGAATTGACAATTTACATCGGCAGACAAGACTCCTCTGAACCCTCTATCACAAGATATAGGTTGTGGCCCCTAGCACCTCCTAACCATCTCCTAAGAAGGGACTAACTCATAAGAAGGGTCACCCCTCGTAGGTAAATGGATCATCATGTAGAAGTCTGTGGGGGGTAACCCTATCTCCCCCATAAGCGGATGGAAGGTACGAGTGATAGGAGACCACCTTTCTGCCAATGACATCAGCAAGCTTTGCCCACCTTTAGTAGCGGGATGCTCAAGAAAGGTCTAAACCCCATCTCCTTGACCTTAGTCTACACCTTCTTGCATGGACGTCCCCACATTATGAGGACCCCAGACCAAGACCCGTGGGTCTGTGCATTGTCCATGTTCTATAAAAAAAAATAAACAAACAAATAGCAAAAGGTAAGTTTTAAAAAAATCACAACTCAATCACTGGCATACGCCTGAATTCAGTATACGCCTGAATTCAGGGTACGAGAAATGTCACAAAAGTAATCCTAGAGGGGGGGTGAATAGGATTTATTTATTAATTTGCCCCTTTTTAATTTACCTTGTGGTAGTTATTTATTCCTTTTTCAATTTGTTCACATAAATGAGCGTGTGCTTCAATGTAATTGCTCAAAAATAATGTCAAACATATGCTAAGCAAGAGTAGTATAGAGTATAACAATGGAGAGATAAGCAACCACACAATCACAAACCACAACACAAGCTTTATAGTGGTTCGGCACTCGGTTCTACGTCCTGGGTCAATATACAAACCCAACTACTTGCTCAATAACAAGCTAAACAACAATATTCGGTGTCTCTGACAAGTATGCACTACTTCCAGTGTCTTCGACAGAAGCAAAACAATACAATAATGAAAATAAATGTAAATGAATGGAAAGTCAACCAAATATTACCATAATATAGTTGATGTTACTAATTGCTCAATGTGTGGGATGCTCCTTATTGAGCTAATTTGCCTTAGCTACCCACAAGCTCCAAGTACTTGGCTTTAATGCTCCTTGACCTCAGCCAAAGGTGAGTTCCTCTTGGGAAAGTGCTCACCACAACCTCTCCTCAATAATAGAAATGTAGCTCAATAGGAGCAAAAGAATGAGAGAGAGAAGTGTAGAATGCTAACTACTAAAGCTCAATAATCTGTAGGCAATCGAGGTTTGCATAGTGAAGAGGTCTTTCAAAATAGTACGCCTCTTAGCTCTCTTAAAAACTAACTTGGAGTGTTGGAGAATGCTTACCCTAAAGGGAAAAGTCTCTTTTATAGTAGGGATGAGCATCCATGGCCTTAGGATAGGCATATGTCAAATAGAGAGGTATTTTGGGCCTTTAGATGAACCAAAACAGAGTTTAAATTTCAAAAATCTCTCCTAAACTTTCGTGAAATTTTTTTTCCAAAATTTCCCTCCAAACAGATTTGGGATTTCACAATTGGGTTAGGCTCCAAATCAATTGCAAAACTTGCAATCAAATTTGAGTTCCTATCACGCCCCAAATCAATTTGGGGTTTCACAATCGGTTTGGGTTCTGGGAATTTTTCTCAAACTCTTAGCGAAACCAATTTGGGCCTATAGGTTTTAGCCTTGGGTATTAAATTCTGAGATGAAAGTTTGTACCGAAACCAATTACGAGTTTTGCAATCAGTTTTGACTAAAAGTTTCTAAACATTTTGTTTTAGTTGTCCTTGGGTATTCAGGTTTTGCTTATTCTTGGGGACCCTAAACCATGTCTAGGATTGTTTTTAGACACACAAAATAATATGCATGCATGATATATCCCTTCCTTGGTGTGCCTCTTTTGAGTGCTCATTCTTGGCCTTTGGTCCTTCTTGGCTTCATGATATGAAATTGTGAGCTCACATAGGACACTTACAAGACTCCTAGCCCTACCCATATGCCCAACATATGCCCATGGGATTGACATACATCAACAGTACGCCTGAATTACCATATATGTCTGAAATACCTAATACGCCTGAATTTAAATTCACATTAAATTTAGGAGTACTGGGTAAATTCAGACAACAAGAATAGTTCATGCGTATTTCTCCCAAAATTCAACAAAAATAAATCCCTAAGTAATTAAAAAATACAACACAAGACAACAAACAAAAGATTACAAATCAAAATAAAAAAGAACCAAGGGTTTACCTCATCCTAGGTTAGGTTCTTCCACAGAGATTTTTCATGAGAAGGGAGGAGGGGATAAGTCCTTGTTGACCCACAGGCACTCATCTTGTTGGAGAGATTAGGAGAAAATCAGAAGACCAAATCCCTTCTCAGGTTGAATTTTCCCTTGCACAAATCAATTCAAAAATACAAAAACAAAAGGGCCATTTCGTGCATTTTATTAAAACACAGGTGTATAGTACGCCTGAACTTTAATTAAATTAAAGTTCAGGCGTACAGAAAAAATCAAGCAAACTAACATAGCCTTAAAAAAACAACAAAAAACACAACAACACAAAAAAGTGCAAAGGAAATCTTCACAAAAATAATACAAAAAAAAGAATTACTAATTCCTTTGTTTATTTCACAAAAATGGATCCTCAGCCGATTTATTTGGAGCCATTCATTACCACTTCCATCAAATTCACGTATGTACTCGTCTCACTCCCACAAGAAGAGCAAACCATCTGGGCTGATCAAAGCCGGCTTGGGACTACTCTATCATTATCTCATGATCGTCTTGATTGGCCTCTCCTAGAAGTAGTTGTATCTTTCTGGGACCCAGTGGCTATGGTTTTTCATTTTAGAAAACATGAGCTAGCTCCCACCATTGAAGAATTCGAGTCTTTTCTAGACTTAAAGCATTGTTATTGCACCGATGCGATCTTCCCTACACACAAAAGCAGCTACTTCAAAGATTTCCAGTCTACCCTCAACATGTCAACAAATTTTCTACCCAAAGAGACTTCGGGTGATTATCTTCACTGCCCTTTTGACCTCTTATTAGATCAAGTTGGAAAAGGGTTAGAGATTTCTCAAACTCGACCAAGTACAAAGCTTTCACAGTAATAGTTTTGGGTCAACTCCTTTTATCTCGCGGATAACATAATATCAGCAGAGTTTTGTGTAGTATTCTTGGACAATTGTTCGAGGTAAAAACATTGGCCCCATGATCATTGTAGAAATCATATCTAGCATATCCCATTGTGCTCATCACTGCAAAGGTTGATTATATGGCTGCCTAGCTTTTCTACAAGTTTGGCTTTGTGCACATATCTCCTCATTGCCTTCATCTATTCCCCGTCAAATCCCCTCTATTTTGACTCCTTCAAGGAAGAAGGTGATGATAGATTATCAAGGACTCCTTGCTAATTTACCCACCAAATATATCATTTGGAGATCCAAATGGCATAAAGCTCATTACCCACATTTTTGCTCAGAGAACTGCACATACATTGTCCTCACAGGGCTATACCAAAGCACGCCCTATATGCCAATTCGGGTGCTCCACCAGTTCACCCTTTGTTAGGACCTATTTAATTTTCCACCATCTATAGAGACATATGCAAACTTGATTATAAGACACCTCATTCAATCTGGTCTCAATTAACTGCCCTTTGGGACAATTTGCATACTCGAGCATTAAGGCATCTACCCTTGGTATCTACTGAGACACCTGAGACGTCGCCTCCTTATGACTTATGGATTCACAACCTCACATCTGCACAATCATCAGGTTCAGCCACTAATCATCCAAATAAGAAAATTTGATCCGATAAACCTTCTACCTCACAAGGTGGACCAGCTCATATAGAAGCAAGGTTGGAACAAGCCCTCCGAGATTTAGCAAATGAGCAAGCCCTACATCATCAGACATGTGTGACCCTCAAGACTACCTGTACTACCCTTAAGACTGTTCAAGCATCCCTTGAAGCTAAATTCACTCTCTGAACTGAAGTCGAGGTTTCAAGAGACACTCATCAGGAAGCAAACAATACCCTAACTGAGCTTTTCAACACCTTGAGGGGGGGAACTCAATGATGTGAGGACTTCTCACACTAATCTAGACACCGACCTGTGACGTAGCAATACTATAGCCTTCCTACAAACTCACTAGAGACTAGAATGGGTTCAGAATTTGCGGAAGCAGATTTTTTTCTTTGGGTTATGAACCAGTCGAAGCTCCACCACCACCTCCTAAAGTCCCAAGACTCTAAACTATGCATTTACTTTCCTACTTTTTGTAAAAGGTTTATGTACCTTGATTTGTAATAGTTAATGTACTATGTTTACAACCGCTCCTAATATATATGTAATAAAGAAGTTTTGTTCTATTTTCAAATTTTGGATTCAACAGTTGGACATGAATGCACTTATATGATCTATCATTTGTCTAAATATTTCTGACTTAAACATATACAAAATTAAAATTCATGGCTCTAAGTAATAATAATACTATTACCAACAAAATTGCACCTCCCAAGACTAGATTGTAAAAGAAGAAGGCATAGTCCCGCACCACCATGGCAGGAGAACCTCCACGGACAACCAACGTTCCATCTTCCACAATTCCTACGAGTTCAACTGTAACTCCTCCCCATTCTCAAGTTGATCCTGGCAATCAACTAACACCACGGCAAAAAGCTTAACTAGAAAGGTTGTTGGGTACCTTCATGATCAAACATGGAACATTTTCCTCATCCTCTTCACAAACTCCCATGCTGACACAAGTTCAAACATTTATCCCTCTCCAAAGTCAGGGACAAAACTCCATAGAATTCAAGAAGGTACTTCATGAGTACCTGAACACTACAGGAGGTCCCCAAAACCCTCTCAAGAGCCGGTATCCATCCCTCGAATCTTTGTTGAGACAATCTCAAAACTCAAATTTTTTAGGGACCCAAGGAAAGCCACCAATTTTCACCACAACCCCTAACCTTATTACCACCGAACTCCAAGACCTAGAAGAATAATGCAGGATAGAGCATCGGAACAAAAAGGGGAAGGAAATCTCAGTTTCCTCGCATTCCAACCAGACTAGCCAAAATGGCTAGTGAAATTGAACTCTTGAAATGGGGGCAATTCCCGTTAAACACGGATTTTGAAGACTTATGTTTATACCCTAGGGGTGATCTGCCAGGTAATTTCTAGATGCCTGACATGGAGAAATATAATGGCACTAGTTGTCCCAAAATACGCCTGAGGATATACTGCAATGCCATGTTCCAATTAGGACAAGATGACAGAGTTCTAGTTCAGATGTTTCAAAGAAGTATGGAGAAAGATGCAGCCAAGTGGTTCGCAGGTTAGGACAAAAGAGATGTAGGTACTTGGAGAACTTTGACCAAGGCCTTCCTTAATCATTTTCAGTTCAACCTAGAGATGTTATCCACCCAAGAAGAAATTTAGGGGATGCACCCCTATAACAATAAAGGGATCAGAGACTATGCCTACCGATAGAGACAAAGGACTACTAATTTGAAACACCCAATGTCAGAGGAGGATATGATCTCTACCTTCCGAAAAACCTTAAGCCCAACATACTAACTTATGTTTTTTACTGCTTCCACTGGCAACTTTGCCGAAGTTATTAACAAAGCCACCTATGTTCAATTAGCCATCAAAGTAGGTCTTGCTACAGAAGCAGTAATAGTTCCCCTAAGTATAAGCCGAACAGTCCCTAGAAAAGTATCAGTAACTCATTTAGAGAGCAATATTGTGCAAACCATCGAAATTCCACAACTCACTCAGAGTAATGGGTACCACCATCAACAAACAGTAAATTTTCCAGCCATGGTATGATTTCCTGTGGAAACACAGTCAAATCCGCAACCTAAATTCATGTCTATCCCATTTGAGGATAAAAACAAAAAAAAAAAGATTCACTCCCCTACCTTATTCATATAAATATGTCATGAACTATTTTGTGAATAAGGGGCTCCTACAGCTTTTAGAGCCAAGATCCCCTGCTAAGCCATTACCCCCCAGATATGATGCAAGTGAGCACTACCCATTTCATCAAGCACTAGGTCATCCCATAGACTAGTGCTTCATCCTAAAGTATTATATCCAAGACCTCATAGAATAAGGGAAAGTATCTTTTGGTCCCCCCATCAAACAACCCACCCAATTCCAGCATCCTTCAAAACCCTTTCCACCCCATCCAGCATCTAAGGGAACCAATATGATAGGGGTAAGAAGTCAAAATTTCAATCCAGCCAGCTTCATCACTAGAATTGGTGATGATAAACCTGTTATAATCCTCCTAGAAGAAGACCATGTGCTATACTTAACCCTTGTTGACCCCATCAACCTTACCACAGAGGAAATCTTAACTCTATGAGGAACTTCGAAAGAAGAACCCCTTTCACTACTTCCCCTTGATAATGAGTTGGAAGCCCCCATCATGGTCGAACCCTTAACCTATTACTCCCCATATACCTAAACCTACTACATCCCCCCTCCACCCTCATAATCCGTCCCACCATCTTTCTATACCTTCCCTCCACCTATGTCCCATCAACCACCATCCATAAACATGCCTTCCATTGTAAACATTCTCCCACCACCCACAGAGTCATATGAATATAACAGGGTCCCTTACCATTATGAGGAGGTAGGTGAATCTCACCCAAGTTTATCAGTAGACGAGGTAGTAAACCTCATTGGTCTTATTACTCACTCAAGCAGAATCACGGAACCGACTATCACTAATTTGTGCCAGGATTCTGCTCAAGGGAAAGGGAAAACAGGGTTAGGGTCAAAGAAGAAAGAACAACAAGAAGAAGCAGAACAAGAGTCAGTAGAGTAGAAAGTGATTAAAGAAGAAGAAAAGAAAGAAAATAAAGTGTTTGAAGCTACAATCAGTAGGTCTCATCTATTCCTAGTAGAACAGTTAGCCAAAACCTAAGCTAACATTTCTATCTTGGGGCTTCTAGTCACACCAACTCCCCACAGGGACAGATTCCTAAACATCTTTAGGAAAACCTTGTGGATGCTTCAATAACTCCGGATCAGCTAGAGAAGGTGGTCAGAAGAATAGTTGTCCCTTGAGTTATCACCTTTGCAGAGGAAGAAATCCCATAAGGTAATGTACACAATCGGGCATTGTATATCTCAACCTGCCATCAAGACATTTGTATCCCTTTGATTTTGGTGGACAACGGGTCCGCATTGAACATATGCACCACAGCTACCCTGGAATCACTTTCAATCCCGATGTAAAGTCTCTGTCCGAACTCATGCGACATCAAAGCCTTTGAGGACACTATAAGACAAGGCCAAGGCAAGACTGATATACCCCTCATCATGGAAGGGAGAATGTTCAAGGTCTGTTTCCAGGTACTCGACATTCCATCATCATTTACTATGCTACTGGGTAGACCCTGGATCCACCAAGCTGAAGTTGTACCTTCTTCCCTTCATCAAAAAGTTAAGTTCATTATCAAGGATAAAGTGGTGACCTTGTCAGTAGATAGGGATGTCCTGACCACAACCAATCAAAGAGTGTTGCAAGTGCAAAATCTCTAGACACCAAAGACCTACACATCCTACCAATTTGAAATGTTTTGTACCAAAGAAGAAGCATCAAAGCAAAAAAAGAAATTTGAGATCCTTCCCCTAAAGTTTAGAATGATGGCCAAAATGAGGTTCAATACAAATAAAGGCTTGGGCAAACATCTTCAAGGTAGAAAGGAACAGTGAAAGCAGTCCATAAACACTCTCAGATTAGCCTCTATTTCAAACTAGAGCTCAAACACTGGGGCAAGAAGTAGAAAATGGTCAGTTTCAAGGTCCCTAAGAAAACCACTATGGCCTCAGAGTATTCGAAAGATTTTAAGTCTGAAGAAACCCAAAACCTCATTCCCCCATGGGCCACACCAGAAGTGAGCCCAGAAAATTCATGTGAAACAACTCCCTTATTCATCCCTCCTCTTGAGAATTTCAAACCATCAATCAACCAAGACCAAGTCAAAGTATTTTGTGCACCCCCACAATGTTCCAGTATGTGTCGTACATTCCTTCTTTCAGCAATTTGTCGTTTATACCTAAGATTGGCGAGAGTTCTACTCTTGCCACCTCAGAAAATAGGGAAGACAATATGATCTCCTTAAGTTTGCTCTCCTTATTGTGCGACGTCAATGAGGCACTTCAACAGATAATTTCCAATGGAGAATTGGACTTAAATGAGATCAACCTCACTCAGGTCAACCAGCCCAAAAATGGAATTCTGTCAGACACTGAAGAGCAGCTCAGACTCATGGAAAAAGACTCAAACTTGGACCAGGTTGGTTGGTGAAGATCATCACTGTTGAATATAATCGTTACTCTTTATGCATGTAGTTTCAATTTTTCTTTTCACCTTATAAAAAGAACTACATATGACTTGATCCCTATCAACTCAAATGTCAAAGCATCCGACCAATGCAAATATAAAGGGTATGTAGGAAACTTGAGACACAACTTCAGGTCCAGTCATCTTTCAAAAAACCTTTGCTTTTCACTTTTGTTTTTAACTCTTATAAATAAGAACTACATGTGGCTTGATCCTGACAAACCAAAAGTTTTTAGCATACGACCAATGCTAGAAAAAATCAGGTATATAGGCAACCTGAGAAGAAACTTCAGGTTCAACTACTTGTCAAAAATATGTATATATCATATGTAAATTGTCATCCCTGAAATACCCAAAACTACATATAGCTTGATCCTGACCGACCACTCTTTCTTGCATCTAGCCCATGCAAAAAATGTTAGGTATAAGCATCCTGGAAGCAATTCTGAGGTCAACTGCTTTAATTTTTTAGAGGTAACAATACCCCTTTCTCACTCATACTTTACTAAATCTTTTCTTCTTAAAAAACTATTTTGGAAGAGTATGATTACAATAATGAAGAATTGATGCCACAAGAAGTCATTGACGCCTTCGAACGTCAAGAAAATAGGAATCTTCCCCTGGTCGACGACCTGCAAGAAATAAATCTAGGGTCAGAAACTTCACCCAAAATGGTAAAAATTGTGACCCCTAGTACTTTAAAACTAGGACATGATCTTGTATGTTTACTCCAATAATTCATTGACATTTTTGCATGGACCTATGGGAACACACCCGGTCTTGACACCAACTTTGTTGTTCATAAACTCCCTACTAATCCAACCATGCACCCTGTTAAGTAAAAACCAAGATGTATTTGACCTGAATGGTTGCTTAAGCTTAAAGAAGAAATCTGAAAACAACTTTATGCAGGTTTTCATCAGAAATATGCCATAATCACTTTTAAGAATCCCATAGACATTATTCGGGATAATGAAGAAGATATGGTATATTATACTCATGATCCTCATATTGAGATATTATACTGGTTCTCTTACAACCTTGCTGAAGAATACAGTATCTATCCAGCTGACTATGTATTATTCAAAGACCACATGTGCACCTTTAATCAGCAGAACTATACAGAGATTGCTGTCATGATTGTAGCAGATCCTTTTGCGGACCCACAGCATCCTATCTCAGAACGCTTGTTTGATAATCTCTTGGCGTTCTTTAACTATACTGGATTCCTTAGAGAAAGTTCAGCCAAGTCATCACATTTTGTTGGACATTGGGATGACCCCGCCGACTTTGACAGTGACTAAAGGAGACACGTCATCCTCTTCATGTGAAGGCCATATGCCTTCACATGATTTTTAGCTGATCTCTGATGAGTTATCTTCACATGTAGCAGTCTATGTGTAATAAGTTAGTTTTCATTTTGGTTTAACGTCTGGCCTCAGTTGTGTCTATAAAATGCCAGTTTATGTGTTGTGTTAGGCAAACAGGGGAGTGTCCTGATCACCTAAGTGTCTAGTTGTATCCTCTTGAGTTCCTTTCTTGTATTTACTATTTTTAGGGTTTTAATAAAAATCTTACCAGTACCGTCTGGTTTTGCCCCTTTGTTTTCTAGTTTTCTCTCTTGTTTTATTGTTTTCCTCTAATTGGTATCAAAGCCATGGCTTTGTCCATGGTTGGCTAAAACCCCCTTGTCTTCCTTTATAATCTGATCTCTTAGTACTATTATTAGTCATCTTTGCCTTATAAAGTACTATTTCTGATCACCTTAGATCAGTATGCTCTGTTCTTATCATGACCAGTATACTCTGCATTTGTCGTTTTGATGAATCTTCTGCATCAAAAAATGTGACTGTAACCTGAAGTATGCTTTATAGTTATCACATGGTCAGATCTTCTACATCAAAAAAGGAAAGCAAAGGAACAACAAAAAACTAAGCCTGACTTAGAAACATAGGAGTTTATCAGGGCAACCTAGCCGCTGGCCTACTATAGCAACAACAGAGACTCTAGTCCTTTGATCAGATATCCCTCTTATGGGGAAGACGTCATGACAAAGAACCTCGTCTATTGGACAACTCCCATAGGTACCGATCTAGGAACCCGATTGTCTTATTCCTTGCTAGGTATAAACGTCTCTTAAGAAGGCCTTTGTTGAGTGGTTTCCTATCATGATTGCAGCAGATCCTTTTACGGACCTACAACATCCTATCTTAGAACGTTTGTTTGATAGTCTCTTGGTGTTCTTTGACCGTACTAGATTTCTTGGAGAAAGTTCAGTCGAGTCATCACCTTTTGTCAGACATTGGGATGACCCCGTCGACTTTAACATTGACTAAAGGAGACACATCATCCTCTTCACGTGAAGACCATATGCCTTCACATGATTTTCAGCTGATCTCTGATGAGTTGTATTTACATGTGGTAATCTATGTGTAATAAGTTAGTTTTCATTTTGGTTTGACGTCCAGCCTCAGTTGTGTCTATAAAAGGCCAGTTTGTGTGTTGTGTTAAGCAGACATAGGAGTGTCCTGATCGCCTAAGAGTCCAATTGTATCCTCTTGAGTTCCTTTCTTGTATTTACTGTTTTTAGGGTTTCAATAAAAATCTTACCAGTATAGTCTAGTTTTGCCCCTTTGTTTCCTAGTTTTCTCTCTTGTTTTATTGTTTTCCTCTAATTGGTATTAGAGTCATGGCTATGTCCATGGTTAGCTAAAACCCCCCTTGTCTTGCTTTATAATCTGATCTCTTAGTACTGTTATTAGTCATCTTCGCCTTACAAAGTACTGTTTCTGATCACCTTAGACTAGTATGCTCTGTAGTTGTTGCTTTAACGAATCTTCTACATCAGCAAACATGACTATAACCTGAAGTATGCATTGTAGTTGCCACATGGTCGGATCTTCTGCATCAAAAAAGGGAAGCAAAGAAACAACAAAAAACTAAGCCTGACCTAGAAACCTAGGAGTTTATCAGCTCAGCCTGGCCGCTGGCCTACTGTAGCAATAATAGAGACTGTAGTCCTCTGACCAGATATCCCTCTTATGGGGAAGACGTCATAATAAAGAACCTTGTATGTTGGAAAAATCCCATAAGTACCGATCTAGGAACCCGATTGTCTTATTCCTTGCTAGGTGTAAACGTCTCTTAAGAAGGCCGTTGTTGAGTGGTGATAGGCTATGGTGAAGACATCAGCATTAATAGGAATATGTTTTCTCCATTTCTTACAAGATAAAGGCAAAGATAACCAGTAACAATATTAA
>JAOXJP010072514.1:0-15250 GCA_025762735.1 Platanus orientalis
CATTAAGCAAAAAAAATTTAGGCTTTAGGCCTACACCAGACTTGCATCATTTGTGTTTTTTTTTGTTTCTTTTGGTTTAATTTGGACTTCTCTTTTTGTTTGGACATTGTTTAACATGTTTTCATGTATTTCTTTTTACAGGTTAGAGGGAGGGTAGAGTGGCATGGGTCATGGTCCGGGGTCAAGGCATTGTGGGAGCGTATGTGCTCCAAGGTCCAGGACAGAGTGCGGGACCTAGGCTTCGGGCCCTTTCTAAGCTTGCCCATATTGAAGGTGGACAAAGCTCTGATGATAGCACTCGCTGAGAGATGGTTGCTGATCACTCGGACTTTTCACCTACCAATGGGCAAGATCGGCATGCCTCCCATTGACTTTTTTATGATGATGGGGCTCTCGATGGACGGCACACCCCCTCCTACTAATGATACCGATGTGGAGTTAGTGACATCCTACCTAGGGCCACAGCTAGTGGAGTATTACAAGGGCGCCAAGGGTGTCCTCACCTTATGGTTTGAGAAAAACTACGTGTGGGCCACCAATGAGAGTACCAAGGCTGAGATAGATTACTCCACTTGCATTTTCCTTATCTACATGTTGTCTTGCTCTATCTTTTGCGAGAAGAGCAACTGGATATACTTTCATTTACTGCTGGCATTAGAGGATTTAGCCACGGTTGGCACATGTAGTTGGGGTAGATCTGCCCTCAGGTGGATATACGCCTATATGAGCGAGATCTTAGCTGAGCAGGGCCCACATGCCTTCTTGGGTCTATACTTCCTTTGGGAGGTATAACTTACCTTCACCCTTGTTATTTCTTTTTATTTTCTTTACTTTTTTTATCATGTATGCTATTTAACTTTTGAGATTCTTCGTTTTGCGGGTGTGGTGTTATAAGCACCTCCCACCTTTGGCCCCCGCATGGAGGAAAGAGGAGGTGTTTCCCTTCCCTTGCGTAGCAAGGTGGAAGGTCTCAAACACCCACCACAAGGTCTACAAGTCCATCTATGTCTTTCGACAGGACTTAGACCTCTTGATAGTCGCTCAGGTAAGTACACAATTTATTTATTTTTTCATTTAATTGTTTATTTTACTTTTAAAAATCTTATTCTAAATTCTATATGTTTTGTGCAGGTCAAGTGGCATCCTTGGGCTAGGTGGGTATTGGAGAGGGACACAGCTCTTGCCCAGACCTCGGCTTGGACCTGGTCTTGTCAAAGGATCGTGTTGATAGCTATTGACGAGATCACCATGTACCTCAAGGAGAGGTGTTGGTGTTAGGTAGGGACATGAGTGAAGGACTTATGGTTTCACACTCGCCCCCTCGGGTTATCAACACTAAGGGTAAGGCTGAGAGAGGTAAGATAGGCATCGATTCCTCAGTCTTCTTGGAGTGGGGTAGAGATTATAGCAAGTGGTGGACCACTCAATCTTGCGGGCCTTTAGGTGACCCCATTGAGCCCTAGGTGAGTCAATTTTTTTTTTTTTTGCAAAACCTTTTTGTTATATTTCTTTTCTTCTTTATTTTTCTTTTAAAATACATTTTGATTTTATTGTCTTGTTTTGTCAGGCAGGAGAGGCTAGAGCTCAGCCCGCAGATGAGCCTGCACCTCCCACCAGAAGGGGAAGGAGAAGAAAGGCTCTCGTAGTTGAGCCTGATCTGGCAGGGATGGTGCCTGAGGTAGTGCCGGTGACTGACCTCGAGGGTGGAGCAACCGAGGAGCCCTTGCTTGATGCCGAGCTCCCCGAGGGGTGGGTACCTCTAGAGACTGTGACTTAGTTGATAATGTTTCTTTGTTTAAAATTGTGAATTTTAAGAACTTTGATAAAGTTATGTACTTATTGCAGGTCTTGAGGGAGGTGTATTTGAGTACCCTCCAAAAGTTTTTTTGCCTTGGTGGGGCAAAAGCATCAGGCTCATCTGAAAGAGGTCTTAGCCTTAAAGGAAGGGCATAAGAAAGAGGTCGAAGAGGTACCAATGGAAAACTAGCTTATCTTTTTCAACATATTGCCTTTAATGATTCTTTGCTTGGTTTTAACATTTTCTTTGAACTGTTTTGCAGTTGTTGAAGTAGATCCCTATTCTTGGGGATAGAGGTGGTGATGTGGGAGATATTGAGATGCCCTCCATGTCCATTGAGGTTGAGACAGAGGTGTGCATAGACTCGGTGCCCACTGACATTGTGGACGTGGCTCCTCTCTAGACAAATGATAGTCCACTCAGGACTGGACTGGGAGAGGATACTCTCTTGCCTCATGGTGACGCTACTGTCCGTTTTGGAGCAGGCCACTCATATTCCCGAAAGAAAAAGCATATTGGGAGGAAGGGGACTATAGTGCAGGTAGACAATGGCTCTGATGGCTGATTCTGACATATTGGATTTTTTATCTTTGAGAGAAACGTGCTCAAACATTTTGGTTATTTGTTATGTACTTTATTATTTATCTTTGAATGTCTCGGATGTAGTTATTTGCTTATTTCTATGGGTAGGTTTATATTTACTTCATTTGTGGAGTGTCTATATGATCTATGCCTTCGCATTATATATATTAGGCAAAAGGGGTGAGATGTACCAAAATTTAGATAAGAAGGTAAAAATCCGGTCTAAGTTATCTATAAAGTAATTTTGGATTTTTTTTAAAACTGGACATGAATTCTTGGTTCTTTTAATCAATCATGCAAGCACACACTCAAAATTTGGCAAACAATTCCTAAAGCTAGACCTCTAAGCTATTAAGTGAATAACCTAAGTAACTCTAACATGAAATGACTACATATGCATGATTATTTGAGATTCTAAAAGATAAGTGTACCAGTCTAAACACCCCCTGAAAAAGATTGGATCATGGGATGATAACTAGCTTGGGTAACTCGGTCCGGCCACGCTAACGTAGCAGCCACTGCTCAGACGTTGTTCCCATTCTATGTGATGATTCAATGTCAGTCCATTGCTGGGTAATGACCTAGATAGGGTAAATGAGAGTGATGTATTGGTGCAATGTCGTGTCCTCAAGACTCATTCTGTGTAAAATGTGAAAAATAACAAACATGTATTCATACAAGTTATTCAAAGGGGATTTTGATCCTACTAACTAATTCAAGCTGTCTTATATCTAAAATGAGCTTGTTTTCTACCTTAATCATGGAAATTTTGAATAAGTGTTGAAGATGGAATGTTATCCTAACTAACTAATGGAGTGGCCTAAGTCTAATCCAAAGTATGTAGACATGATGAAAGCAATCTAAGCATGTGAAGCTAAATGTAGGCATGTGAGCAATGACTATATACAACTTATAAAGATAAGAAAATAAACAATTGAGAGCATATATTTAACATGACTTAAAAACATGTACATGTAGAGATCAAATGAGTCCCTAGTGGAGTCACCATTCTGTGGACATCGAGGTCCAGGGAGCTCGGATTCTCCCCCTATCTGTGGTTTTGGGCCACACTTTGGCTCGACGCTGGTGTGTGAGGGTCGCTAAACTTTGAGTTAGGCTTTTTCGGAGTTTCCACCAACTCGGGATTTAACCGATGGAGTTGGACATCGGTTCTCTCCCTCAAAGGGAAGGGGAGAATTCTAGACTCATAGGTCTAGGGGTTTAACTCCTAAGACTGGTCTGAGTTCTTGAGATTAAGGGTAAGTTGTTTAGTTATATTTGGGGAAGGTGTTAGGCACCCAAAATACCCACCTTTTTAGAGTGGTTTCTCTCATTCATACATGTTTCTGAGTTAAGTTGAAGTCCAGGCTCGTGAAACGTGAAAGTTGTTAGTTTCTGTAATTTTCTAAGGCTTAACGCCTGAATTTACCTCTAACGCCTGAATTTAATTTAGGGAAAATTTAGGCATTGGTTTATGGAAAATTCAAAAACTTGTTTTTAGGTAAAACCATTTAATTAATAGGAGAGCCCATGAATTTTAGAGGGGTGGTGGACCCCTCTAAAGTGTCCATTTGTTGGTTTTAGGATTGAAATTAACCCTAACACAAAAGGTAAGAAAGGAAAAAATATTGTATTTTTTTTTTGTGTCTCAGGCCTAACGCCTGAATTTTAATCCAACGCCTGAATTTAATTCATGGTGAAATTCAAGCGTTGTAAGCTGATTAAATCAACATTTTGACCTAGTTTGTGTGGGTGTTTCTATGGGTCCCAATGCTAGGAGACCCTTGGGTAGGGACAGAGGGTGTTCTCTAGGGTCATGTTGTACAACCCTAGGGATCAGGGCCTTTATGGGTGTAGAGATATGCCTCCTAGAAGAGGGCAATATTGTCATTTGACATAGGCTTAGTGCCTAGATTTTAAAGCTAATCCCTAAATTTTCAGGTGTTAAATATTGACTACATCAACACGTTGGCCTGAACTTTTTGGCCACTCATGTGGGTCTCAGAGCTGTAGGACCTTTACAAGTAGGTAGAGGGGGTTTTCTAAGTCAAAATGGTTAATCCCTGAAGGTGGGGCCTTCATAAGGGTAAATATTTGCCCCCCAAAATAAGGCAAAGTGGTCATCCTATACAGGCTTAACGCCTGAATTTTACTCTAATGCTTGAACTTCCGATGCCTGAATTTAATTTAGGGAAAATTCAGATATTAGGTGCTGGAATCAGCAACCAACCTTGGGTTTTGGGCCACACTTATGGGGCCCAGAGGGGTGGGTTCCTCTTCGGTCTTTGTGCTAACCCTAGGTCACAAACATAACTTAAATAGATTTTAAAAACATGATTTTTAGCACTAGCTTAATACCTGAAGTCCACTCTAATGCTTAAATTTCTCTACTCAACGCTTGAAATTAAATTCAGGTGTTGAGAGAGGAATCAACACCCACCAAGGTTCCTGAGCACAGGATTGGACTTCAAAGGGTTATGGAAGCCTGAGAACAAGTTTAGGGAAAATCAGGTCTCTCTAGGGTGGGTCCCAGATCTTAATGCCTGAATTTATCCTTAACGCCTATTTTTTCAACGTCTGAAATTTATTTCCATAAAATTTAGGTGTTAGTTACTGGGAGCAAATCCAGTAGCTGGATTTCTTGGGTTTTGGACCCCTTAGGGGTTTTGAAAAATTATAAAATTATGTTCAGAGGTAGGCATATGATAGATGAATAACATATGTAAAATTGAACTTAATATCATGTCTACAAAAATCAACAATATATTGGCTAAACTAGGTCACACAGGTTTGAAATTTTAGGGTTTGTTTGGGGGGACATCTTGAGGCCTTACCTAGCTCGAAAAATCACCAAATTTAGTACAGAGTTAGGCATACGTATTGTAAATAATATACTAAAATTTGGGCTCATTCTGAGCTGTACAAAAATCAATAAAAATTCTACACTACATGGAGGTAAAAAATAAACATAAATGAAGGTTGTTGAGCCTCAACTATGTAACCCGAATTGAAGCAATCAATTGGCATAAATTGAGCAGCATAACAACATGTGAATGAAGCAAATTAAATGAATGAAACTATCCTAGTGCAAGTTTGAGACTTACCTGGGCTAGGGGAAGTGATTAGCATTAGGGTTTCCAAGCTTTTCTCCTTTTTCCTCTCCTCTCCCTTTTTTTTCTCTTTAGTTGCCAACCCTTCTTTACACGAAATTAGGGTCATTTATAGCCATAAATGCATGTCATGGATGGTTTAGATTTGATCTAGAAAAATCTAGATCAATG
Source organism: Platanus orientalis (assembly GCA_025762735.1). Lineage (NCBI taxonomy): Eukaryota > Viridiplantae > Streptophyta > Magnoliopsida > Proteales > Platanaceae > Platanus > Platanus orientalis. The sequence goes on from JAOXJP010072514.1 coordinate 5,662, forward strand.
GCTAGGATCACTTTGTGCTATTTTGAGGTGTATGGCCAAGATGGCATATGGGATGAATGGATGGGATCAATTTATGCTAATTTGCATGGATAGGTGATATGGACAAGGGGATGGCTCAGATTGGTTTGTGTTTGTTGAGTGGAGGATGGAGATTAAAGTGTGCTAACTCTCTTGGATTGATGACATGGAAAAGGGGTGGGCTAAGATGCCCTTTTGGTGGAGTGTGGTTGGTTGCAAGGATCTAGGGCAATCACAAAGATGCCAATTGGAGAGAGATTGAGGGTTCCAGGGAAATTTGAAATTCAAGACTCATATCCAAGGGTGGGTGATGGGGGTGCACTTGAAAAGGTTACAATCCAAGGGCTCTTGATTTTACCTTTAAGGTGTGAATGCATTAAATGCCATTAATGAGCCAAAACCCTAAAGTTTTGGCTCATTAATGAGTAATGATTACTTTTTGAGAATTTCAACCCCTTACTATGCAATCCACTCCTATGAGCTCCTTGGCTTAGGAAACTGCAAACTTAGGGTCTGCTTTTGAAGTTGCGGACATTTCAGTTGCAATGGACTAGTCAAAAACAAATTACGATTATAGTAAGGGGTGGAATTAGGGTTTTATTAACCTGAAAAGCTCTTAAATGACTATTAGAAGGGAAAGATGGTAAAATTGATCCTGGAAATCATTAGATGAAAGATGGCCTTTGGTCTAGGTGACCCATTGCCTCTAGCTACGTTTAATTATGACACCCGAGTAGGAAACTATGCTAAAGATACTCTTTTGGACATATAGGGAATTCTTGACTGGAAATGCCCCATATTTTCTGTAGGTCTCTACCATGATCCATGTTTAGGGGGTTTGAAGCTTAAGGAGTCTTGGAACTCCCAAAACTGATAGACTGACCATTGGATTCCTAGGTAGTTAGCGATGATTTTTCAAAGTAGGATCACTTGAAGAGATAGAATTTTTGTAGCTGCTTGAAGGCTAACGGAATTGGGCTACCAGACATCTTCCGTTGTTTGAGTTTGTGAAATGGTCTTTCAAAGGTAGGGAAAAACTAAGAAAATGGGCCTGACTTCACTGCATTCTAAGCTCAAGAGAGTTCCTAGGGGCATTCGGTGTGCCAAATAGACAGAAAGTGCTTTGACTTAGCTTGGGTAAAAATGATGATTAGGAATGTAGAATTTATGGAATCCCTTGAGGTGTTGATACTTTGGAGGCCTCAGAATTGCCAAGAGGTGACCACTGACAAACTGAATTTTGGAGTTCAGGTGAATTCGCAAGAATCAATTGAGTACCTGATATTTGGCCCTAATTTGTTACTCTTTTTGGAGTAATTGAGGGATCTACATAGATAAGTCCTGTAAAAGCTTGCGTTCTTTAGACGGTTTTTTGAAAGCCTCGCAATTTCGAAGAGATGGGCACTGACAAATCATGATTTGAGCATCCATGGAACATTTTGACTCCATATAGGTGAAATGCAGCCAAAATAACTTTTTAACCCCTTGACGAAGATTTGAGATTTCACAGGGGTTTGAGATTTTGAATTTTCTTTCTTAGACCTGAAGATTTGAAGCTAAGGCTAGGGTCGAGAAACGGTGATCAACCTTTCTAGATTCGGAGATCGGATGAATCTTTAAGAGCTTTTTCAAGGGTCATTTTCTGGTCAGGGTTATCACAAGTTGAGAAATTGGTTGCTGCTAGTCTCAAAGAGAACCTATTCTATGATGAGTTCCTTAAAACTGGGAGAAGTAGAGATATGTAGGATCTGACATTACACTATTCAGGTAACAGGAGAAGTTTAGGGGATCCTTTGAGGGTTTAGGGGTAAGTTCTTGAAGGTAAATGGGTAAAATGGTAATTTTTTGCTTGCAGGGTGAAAAATGTGAAAATGTAAATTCTTTACTTGTGATGCTTCATGACAAGAAGGCTTACATAGGCAGGAGAATTTGGGTGATCTGAGTAGTCAATGGTGGATTCTGGGCTTTTAAAGATAAAAGGGTAAAATGGTAATTTGTTCACCTATGATGCTTCGCTGAGGCAAGGCTCATGGAGGCTGAAAAAGTTATAGATAACCTGGATGGAGTACTTAAATGTGGACCATCAAAGTCCTGTTGATGCTTTTTGGGAAAATTAGGGTTTTGACCTAAAATATTGTACTTAGGCTGTAATAATGTGCTTTGACTGATACATTTGCAACCAAAATTTCTGGAAAGACTTCTTAGGGAATGTCTAACCTCTTAGAGTCAAGGTTTTCTCTCCCTAAACCAAGGGTGCTTAAAGTCTTGATGCCTAGATGTTGTTGCGTTGCTCTTATTCCATTAAATGACTCGGGTCAAAATTTACCTCCAAAACAACCTATGAATTGTGGAGTGGGAAAAAACCAACTATGAAATACTTTAAAGTATTTGGAAGCACTTCTATGTTCATCGGGATAGAGAACATCTAGGCAAGTTTAATGGAAAGAGCGATAAGGCCATGCTCTTAGGATACTCCACCTCTAGCAGAGCCTACCATGTCTACAACATTAGGACTCACACTGTGGAAGAGTTAATCAATGTAGTGCAAGATGACTTTGAGATAACCTATGAGCAAGGAAACTTGCCAACTATGTTGTCCAATCATGAGGATGAGATCTCATCTCACTTGGAAATTCAAAAATTCTAAGAGGATCAAGAAGAAGACACTTCTTAATCTAGTTTCAAGGATGATGTTAAAGAAATTCAATCTCAATCAAAGGACAAGAGGTTTATCAAGGGGTTGTCATGAGGTGACATTATTGGTGATCCCAACATTGGAGTGAAGACTAGGAGATAAATTGAAAACATTCTTAGTTACTTTTGCCTCCCATCCAATTTTGCCTCCCATCCAAAATAAACCCAAAACATATCAATGACGCTCTAAATGATCCGGATTAGATCTTGGCCATGCAAGAGGAACTAAATCAATTCCAAAGGAATGATGTATGGTTTCTCACAGATAGATCAACAGATGTGAATGTCATTGATACCAAATGGATATTCAAAAACAATCATGATGAACATGGTATGGTGACAAGGAACAAGGCTAGACTTGTTGTAAAGGGGTATGCCTAAATAGAAGGCATTGATTTTGAGGAGACATTTTCCCCTGTTGCTAGATTGGAGTCCATTAGGATTCTCTTGTCCATTACATGCCATTTAAAATTTAAACTATATCAAATGGATGTCAAGAGTGCATTCCTAAATGGAATTCCCTAGGAAGAAGTATACGTAGAGCAACTTGAGCGATTTGTGGACCCTCAATTGCCAAATTATGTATACAGACTCAGGAAGGCACTATATAGCCCCAAGCAAGCTCCTAGAGCTTGGTATGAGAGACTTACTAGATTCCTTCTTGATCACCATTTTGATCAAGGCAGTGTGGACAAAACACTCTTCATTAAAAAGCAACATGGTCACATACTCATTGCTCAGATATATGTAGATGATGTCATTTTTGGGTCTACCAGTGAGGAGATGTTTCATGGTTTTGCCCAAATTATAAAATTAGAATTTGAGATGAGTATGGAAGGAGAACTAAGGTTCTTCTTAGGTCTTCAAATGAAGCAAACCAATGATGACATATTTTTGAGCCAAACTAAGTTTGCAAAAGACCTAGTCTCCAAGTTTGGATTGTAAGAATCCAAACCAACTAGCACCCCCATTAGTACAAGTGACAAGATCACTAAAAACCTTAAGAGAGCCGAGGTCAACTCCACTTATTACAAGAGCATTATTGGGAGTTTTTTTACTTGATTGAGACTAGATCCGACATTTCCTTTAGTGTAGGTGCATGCGCTAGATATCAAGATGCTCCTAAATAATCACATCTTAAGGCAGCTAAGAGGATTATTCGGTATGTCCATAGGACTATGGAGTTTGGGTTGTGGTACCCATTTGACACCACATCTGAAATTGTAGGGTACTCAAATGTTGATTGGGCTGGCGATGTAGAGGATCACAAAAGCACGACTGGAGGTTGCTTCTACATAGGTAACAGTCTTGTTTTCTTGGTGTAGCAAAAAACAAAACTCCATCTCACTATCAACTATTGAAGCTGAGTATAATACAGCCGGTAGTGGATGCACCCAACTCCTATGGATAAAGCAAATGCTAAAAGATTATGAGTTGGAGCAAGACACCATGAGTTTACTTGTAGACAACAAGAGTGCCATTGACATCTTCAAGAATCCTGTCCAACATTCCAAGACAAAGCACATTGAAATAAGACACCATTTCATCCGCCAATTGGTGGAAGAATAGGTTGCGTCTCTAGACTATGATAAAACTGAAGATCAACTTGCTAAAATTTTAACCAAACCTCTTGATTCCAAGTGGTTTGAGTATCTCTGGAGTGCGATTGGATTGTGCACCATATAGGTTCCAAGCACATCATGTGCATTGATAGGACTGTTGAGACATGAGGGGAGCATGGGCTTGTGATTAGATAGAGAGCGGGGAGATCCCACTCTAAAAATGAGCTAAAACTGCTCATTTCCAGACTCACAATTGATTGCAAAATCCACAATCAATTGCAGCCCAATCGATTGCAAATCCTGCAATTGATTGCACCTTAATCAATTACGAATCTCGTAATTAATCTGGAGGGTATTTTTGGGATAGTATTTGTATGTGATTCAAATAGGTGCCATACAAGTTTTTCTCCTCATTTTCACTTATTTTTTTTGGTCTTCTTGACTTCCTAGAGCTCCCACATAAGATTTTTGGTTTTCCCTTCTCAAACCCTAAATCTTCTGCTCCTTGTAATGTCTCCTCGCATGAAGAAGACCACATCCAAAGGTGGTTCCTTATCGAATCCACCTCGGAACCCCGGGAAGAGACCAATGGTGGAATCACCACCTCGTCTACGTTTAAAGAGGAACATCGTTTCCTTCTCTCCGTGCAGAGATGCAACGAGTTTTAAGAGGTACCAAAGGATCTTCTCCAAGAGATCCATCATCAATGAATGATTCATGGAGATTAAGACTTTACGCACCTCTCGATTGTTGGAGACAGTTGAGGGATGATAGTGGGTATCCCTCTTCTTCGTCAATGGCCCTATTCAGGAGAAAGTCATGTGGATCTTTTATGGTAACTTCTTTGACATCAACAATGATCGATGCTCCTTCTATAAGACTGTGAATGGAGTAGTTTTGAAGGTCGACCCTGATTACATCTCCCACTTGCTTGGTGTTCTTCGCATCACCAACAATGCCATTGCTTTCCCCATTCACAAGCTCTCTATGGAGCAGAAGGGAGCCAGGGTTGAGAGGCTCTGCGGTCAGTTCGTTGCTTAGGCCAAAGAGTTGAAGCACAAGGATTGTCGGTTGGTGGTTCAAGATCTTCATCGGATCTTTATCTACAATATCCTCCCTATTACCCATCGGAGTAGTCTCACCGATGACACTACATATTTGATCGATGCCATCCTCGAATCTCAGAGGATCAATATGCCCTTGATCATCTGTTATATGATGATTTGAGCACACGAGTCGAAGCACTTTATAGACATCTTGCCTTATCCGACTCTAGTGACATGCATTATGGCAGCAAAGAAGGTTCCCTTCAAGGTCACTGCTAAGGAACAAAAGGATGGGCTTGCAATGGGTCATGGTACCTTAAAGAAGATGGGCCTAATATATGCAGATGCAACAACTCCTTCCTCCACTTCCACACTTAGGCTAGGGCATCTAGAGCCTGCTTTGCTTCATTAAAGTCCACCATGATGGGACTTCTCCACACATTGGTGCACAAGGTCTCGTACATTCTAAAAAATTAAAAGATCCTTACCTCCAATCAGATGAAGTTGGTGGCAGGCCAAAATGCAGATCACCTTGAGCACCCAATTGAGCTGGAGTCCATCAGTTGGTCAAACAGTGATGTTGAGCCTGAGGAGGAGGCCTTTGATGTTCCAGCTCCTCAATTCTAGGAGGACCCACATTTTAATGATGATGCTACCTTTACGGCTGGAGGTGCTGGTGGTGGTGGTTTTGAGATCCCTGATGATGCTGTAGATGATGAGGAGCATGAGGATGAGGATGATGGTGAGGGAGATTAAGGTAGAGAAAGAGAGGAAGAAGATGATGAGGACCCTAAGTATAGGGGTGAGTGAGCTTGGGTGTTTACCCACTTCTTGCCCTAGGGGCATGTTATCTTGTATTTTTTTCTAACAATGCATATCTTTTCCTATGCTGGCAAATTTTTTGTAGAGATGTGTTCATGCCCAAAGTGGCATCAAGTTCCTTGTTAGGTTGCCAACATTGCCCCATAGGGGCCCTTTGGATGTCTGAGGCTTGTATTCTTTTTTATTTTTCCTAGGGGAGTCCCTTAGTGTTTGATTTTAGCCTCGAGTGCTAGATAATGTACTTAAATTTTCTTATTAATAGATTTTATCTTGTTTAATTTCTCATTTCTTGTTTGGCTTATAGTTTCTTTAGTTCCTATCTTGTCAATTCCTACTAAAAAGGGGGAGGAATAGTTCAAATCCACTGATTAAGTGCTTATGAGATGTGAAAGTGAGGGGGAGTCACTTTCCACATATAGGTGGAGTTACATTCATAGGGAGTAGAGCACTCACATAGGAGGAGCAACAACCTCTAACCAAAAAATTGAAAGCTTATACAAACTTGTTGAATTTAAAGCACACCTATTTTCATCTCATGTACTTGCTCTCTATCTTGTTCATATCTTTGTCAATTGGCATGAGAAAGGTGTTTGTTTTGTGGTTGTGGTTGCAAGGTTTTTTGACTCAAAGCACAAGACATGAAGACCAACATGCTTAGTTTTTTTGTTGAACCTTGTGTAACATTGGGTCCATGTAATTTGGGTCTTGGGGAATTATGTAAAATGTGTAATTCAGTGTATTTAGGTTTTTCCATGGAATTGACAAGGGGGGATTGTTGATGTGTGTCAATCCCATGGATAAATGAGTAGTGGTATGTGTTTTGTAAGTGTCATATGCTCTAACAAGTTTAAGGCATGATGACAAGGAGGACCAAAGACTTGAAGAAAAGACCAGAGATTACCTCAGACTTGCCCCACCAATAAAGGTATAAAACTTGCATTACATATCATTTTTAGACTTTAAAATCAATGTAGACATGGTGGTAAGTCTCTCACAAAACCTGAAGAAAAAAGGCCCAAAGACAGGCCTTATTAAAGTGCCAAGACTAAGACCTCAAAAATTTGAGAGCCGTAATCGATTACAAATCTCACAATCGATCATGGTGCAATTAATTGCGAATCTCACAATCGATTGCAACCCAGATCTAGGAGCAATCTGAGACTCCTGAGAGCCAAGCCCCACAAGCCCTAACTGATTGTGGAACAGATTTGGGCCTTGACTCGCAAACCTGTAATTGATTGTGGATCTCACAATCGATTGTGAGCCTGATCTTGAGCTGTAATCGATTAGGAATCTCCTAATCAATTGCAATGGCATTTTTGAGAAAAAAATAAAAACACGATTTTCAATGTGAGATTTTTTAGATTTGAACCCCATTTTTTTTATTCTAAAACTCTCAAAAGATGTCCGTTTTAAAATATTCCAATCCAAAGGTTATGGGTGCTCCTCACCTCTATAAAAGGGAACTTTTCCCATTAGGGTAAACAACTCCAAGCTACCTAGAGAGGGTTACAAAGTTTACTATATTGAGAGCCTTCCCCACTGAGAAAAACTCTATTACTCCACTGGTTTTTAGCTTGAATAGTTAACATCATACTCTAAAATCACTCTCTTTTTCTCTCATCTTGAATACCACTCTACTACTATTGAGGAGAAGTTGTGGTGAGTCTTTCCCAAGAGGAAATTCACATTTGGTTGAGCTCAAGGAGCACTAAAGACAAGTACTTGGAGCTTGTGGGTAGCTAAAGCAAAATAGCTCAACAAGGAGCACCCCACTTTGAGCAACTAGCAACATTAACCATTTTGTGGTAATATTTGCTTAACCTTGCATTCATACTTACTATTGTGCTTGCTTTGTTTCCATCGGAAGCTTGACTACTTCCGCCGGAGACACCGGAAGTAGTACACACTCGTCGGAGACACCGAGTGTTATTATTTAGCTTGCATGTGAGCAATTAGTCATGTTTTTGTATATTAACCTAGGTTGTAATAGTACCTAAATGAAATATACTTAAAACTCAGTGGTGAGCTTTAGAAGAGAGGATGTAGGCCCTAGTGTCGAACAACTATAAATCTCTTGTTGTGGATTGAGTGTGTGATTGTTTGTCTCTTTACTTTGATGCTTATTACTACTCTTGCATATTACGTGTTTGATAAAATACTCCAGTGGACACCTTGCAACATACACACATACACTTGGGATAAATTAAAAAGACTAAAATCAATTTAAAATCAATCCCAAGATTTGCAAAAAAGGGGTAATTAAAACCTAGATATCCTACTTACCCCCCTCTAGGATAAATTTAGTGCAATTTCACCCATGTTCGAAATAAACATGGAGCGTTAGTTCACATAATTAATGAAATAAGTCATAAGGCACACATCCAACATTAATGATCACCATATAAAAATTGAATGATGAAGAATTTAAGATACACATAAAAGATAAGAGTTGGAGTAAGAGATAAAAGGGCAGCCAATGATATAACATGAAATAGAATAAAATAAAATAAAGGAAATAAAAGAATACTCCATATTTTTGTACAACAGTAACCATAGATTGAAATGGGTATTAGTCATTGTGATGTGGCTGGACCTGAATTACAATAAGCCAAAATTATGAACGTGAGTATTGTATTTGGGAATGTGAATGGCAAGACTAATCTTTCTACAGTCATTTTCTTTACGAAACCATGACAGCACTTCATATCTTGAGATTCACCAAGAAAGTGAATACTAAGCCAATGATGTAAACAATGTAATTCCCAAACAACCATCCCCACAATCCTAGGTTACCAATCAGTGGACATTATGAATACTCAATATCACTTTGCAAATCACATCACATGATATACAAGTTTAGTGATCCATCTTGAATTCATAAACATGATACTGTTGTAGTACATGAAGGCATCCAACCCTCCTATGTTATAGCCCTTGCTGTCCAAACACCTAGACTGGTCATGGAACTTGGAATTCCCCTTAAAGCTATGCTCAATACAAGAAAAAATGAATGAAAGAATGATGGCTTAAGTGTAGACTTACATAGAACTCTCATACAAAGCTCTTAGTATATATAGGATTTTGTTTGAGTCAAATGATTCTTCCTAACTCTCCTATGTCATCAAAGTTGGTCATCCTTGGATAGAATCAAACTACAAAATGTAGGTCATTATGGAATCAACAAATACAAATAGATGAACATAAATAATGTGAACTTTGATGACAACTGACAACGGTGCATTATATACAGATAATAACAATACGTGTAATCAGCCATGGGGTGTTTACAACATGTGGAGATGATTCATGTATGGTAAGATGCTAATCAGCTTGCAGATATTTTGGCTAGCATGGATGCTAGGACTTCTGAGTCTATTCTTATGCCTTGTAATTTTCCTTTGAATCTTACTGTTGCAATCTCTAATGATGCAAATGGTTGTATCT
>JAOXJP010072525.1:0-15250 GCA_025762735.1 Platanus orientalis
ATATATATACAGAGAGAGAGAGAGAGAGAGAGAGACAGACAGAGAGAGAGAGACAGAGAGAGAGAGAGAGAGAGAACATAGTCTTAGCATCTTTATTCCATAACTGACAATTAGCTTTGGCAAAATTGCCAAGAAAAACCACTTCAACCCTATGCAAAATCAAATCCACTTCTTCCAACTTCCAATCATTAGGGTTCCTATGAAAGTGTAAATCCCACGCAATGGATGGATACAACCATCCTAATGGCTAGATACCACTCAATTCTTAAGGTGATATGTATTAAAAAGACATGAAAAATCCATTTCTAAATGTGAGTTGCCACACTACACATCTTTCTAGAAATAGATAGATAAATCTTTATGAACTGCAAAAGCAATAAATCTAGAAAAAGAGCCTTGGACTTTGGCTATGCCTTTCCAAGCACCACATGGTCCACACCCATAGAAATTTGAAGGATAATGTTATTCCATTTCAATTCTTCCTCTCCACATTTACTAGAGATGATTTGTATCCACAAAGAATTCCTTTCCTCCTAGAATCTCCAAACTGCTTACACAGGATAACTATATTCATCAGCTTGATAGACTAGATTCCAAGGCTACCCCTTTTAATCATGCTACACATATTGGACCAATCAATGAGATGATAGTTCTTATTCCCTCATTAGTATTTCAAAATAAATCCCTTTGTAATCTTTCAAACTATCGATTAAACAAAGTTATAGTAGGAAAAATGGATAACAGGTGCAAAGACATGATAACCAAATCACTATTTAAAAAGAGTAAATTCCCTCCCCCCCACCCCTTTGAGGAGGTACTTCCCTTTTCAGGTAGAGAGTATTTTTTGCACTCTTTCAAAAATAGGATCCCATATAGATTTCATTTTAAATTTAGTCTGCAAGGGCAGCCTTAGATATTTCAACTGAAGGAAGACAATTGGCATCCAAACAAGTTTGAAAGGTTGGGCATCTTCCTCACTCCCACAATCCTATCCTTCTAAAAAAATTGCTTTAAGACCAAAGGCCACTTCAAACAGGATAAAATTGCACCAAAGAGATCAAGCATGGGACTAGGAAGCCCAAAAAAAGGAAAGAGCATTATCAGCGAATTGAAGAAGTGAAATAGAGGGTTCTTCCTCACCAAAACAACAGCCTTCCAAAAGACCGCATTCCTCTACTCTAACCGAATAGGAAAGGCGAAAGGAGATCACCATGCCTTAAGCTTGACCATTGCGGATAAACATTTTTTTTTGTGGATAAAAGTGGAAGAAGCCTTTTGAAAAGTCATTAATTAAGATCAAGTATGAGACAATGGAGATACAAACTCAAATCCAATTGCACCATTTTCATCATACCTCATTTTACATATAATGATCTATAGGAAAACTCCAGCTAACATAGTCATAAGCCTTCTCTATGACAAGATGAAGAATATCCCCTTAACTTTGTTATGATTCTATGAGTCAATACATTCATTAGTGATGAGGCCGGTGCCTAAGATTTGATGGCTTTTCATGATAGCCCCTTGAGTCTATTTCCAACCCTTGACTTGATTTAAAAAGTATATTTATTTTTACTAAAATGAGAAGATTGAATTTCTAATTGATTGATTGTTTTTTTTTTTTTTTTGGATGTATGTGAAAATCTTCATGGTGCAATGAATTTTGCATTTTTACAAGGGCCATAGATCAATTAGGCATGGGACCATCAAATGTTGGATTGGGCCCATATTGTGCACATAAATGTGCATTAAGAAGAGTCATAGCATGGAGATTTTGAATTTCTCCCTGATTAAAATAAGATAATGACAAATAATGGGCATTTTACACCAGAAAAAAGAAATCAATGACAATTAATTGTTCTATCAGAAAAAATGCTTGCCATTGATTGCTAAATACAATAGATCCCCTATCCCTTTATAACCAATTATTACGGTGGAAAGATAGTTTATTAGCCTTTAAAGAGTGTTAATTGTTAGTAATTGCTTTTTTTTCTTCTTTTCCCTTTCTTATTTCAGGAGTGTATATGTATGTATATATGTGTATATATTAGATAAAAAAGAGGATATGATTCGAAGAATCATGTAGTTATAGTCATAGTCTAATATTGTAAGGGTAACAATGTCAAAACATTTTCTCTGTCAAAATAATATGCCTAAAATGTATACAGCGGCAGGATTTCTTCAAGTGATTTCACTACAGACAACCCTGGATCGAAGCAAACATATAGAACCAATTTAGCCTACAAAAAACATACATATAAAGCTAACTTTTAATAATGCGTCTTTCTAGGAGAGATGTCATGGTATGCCTCTAAAGGAGAAAGACATATAATGTGATCAATCAACTATTGGATCGCCTCAATGGCTTTGGTGGTTAGATCAAAGAAACAAACTTTCTCTAAAATCTAAGCTGAATCAAAGTGCCGAGGAACCTAGTAATCAGTAGGCTTGGCGCCAAAAAGTTGAATAATCTCCAACAATGAATGGCCCAGGGAGTCAACCAATTGCTATTCGTGGCTGCCAGGTGTATCTAGCTACTTCATTTGTCCACTTTCTGTTTAATCCATCGATGGGGATGCTGGTCCAGTTGGTTTGAATGTTATGATTGTATTAACATAAAAAAAACCATTTAATGGAGAAAGAACGACATTAATAGCCAACCCCGGGCTTTGGTACGTTCCCTTATTGACCTGTTATGGTCGGTGCATATACAGTATCAGACATGTGGCATAAAAAGTGAAAATCATCCAACTGCTTCCGTCGTTGCATATACATGGACAGGTCTGATATCAAGTGCGACACCCCCCTGATGGGACACTCAGGAGGGGGAATAAAAAACCTCCAAAAAGTGAATTGATTCCAACCCCGAGTGTCCCATCAGGGGGGGTGGCGCATACGATTTCATCCCCTCTAACACCCAATGGACCTAAATGTTCATAAGGGCAGTGGACAAAATCCACGGGGGAGCAAATGTTCATTTGAAAACTTTTTTAACTTTCTTATGTTTGAACCCCGTAAACCCCATTTTCATGGGTACCTATTTTTTCATTAGAAAGCTCTTTTTACATGGGACACAGGGGGACAAACAAACTTAATCTTATACATAACCTTTTGTGCGTGGGGATACAGGGAGACAGACAAATTGAGTGTGGCAGATTTTTTCCCATGGTAAAGCATGGTCCATTATGTTCGAGTGAATGGAGCCCACGCGTGAAAGAAAATAAGGACTTGTACCTTCGTCTCACTTTCCATTTTGCATCGTTTCTTCCTTATACCTACTCTATTGCCACTCATTTTAACAATTGAGGATCCTTTCTTCAACTAAATACCATTTTCTGTCCTTGGCTATTCCAACACAGAGGAGAGGATGGCAGAGGCGATTCTTTCTGGCGTTGTGGAAGCAGTTTTAAGTAACTTAAACTCCCTTGTCCTCCAAGAGTTTGGATCAGTGTCGGGTGTCAAGAAAGATCTGCAAAAACTTTAGAGCACTTTATCTACAATCCAGTCCGTGCTTCAAGATGCAGAGGAACAGAAAATAAAGAGTGTAACAATAAGAAACTGGTTGACAAAGCTTAAAGATGCAGCTTATGATGCAGATGATGTAGTTGACGAGTTCTTAACTGAAGCTTTGCGTTGGAAAGAGGAGAACTGCATGATAAACAAGGTACACAACTTCTTTTCACCTTCAAACCCATTTGTATTTCACTTTAGGATGGGTCATAGGATTAGAGAGGTCATGGAGAAATTAGATGCCGTTGCTGCAGAAAGGAAGTTTCATTTGAGAGAGGGTGTTGAAAACAAATCACTTGAGGAAGAAGGAAGACAACAAACCGATTCTTTTGTAATTGAATCAGAAATTTACGGAAGAGAAGAAGATAAAGAGAAGGTTGTACAGTCTTTAATAGATTTGAACAATCATGAAGATGTTTCAGTGATTTGCATAGTGGGAATGGGGGGGTTAGGCAAGACAACACTTGCTCAGTTGGCTTACAAAGATGAGAGGGTAAAGACCCATTTTGAGATAAGGACATGGGTTTGTGTGGCAGAAGATTTTAATGTTGGTAAGCTCACTAGAGCAATTATAGAATCTGTAACTGCTAATAAATGTGAAATCTCAGACATGGATCCTATGCAGCGTCGTCTCTGGGATGTGATGAATGGGAGGCGTTTTTTGCTCATTCTGGATGATGTATGGAATGAGAATCATGATGAGTGGGACAGATTGAAAAATTTGTTAAGAGGTGGTGCAAGTGGAAGCAAAATTATAGTAACTACACGAAGCACAAAAGTAACATTAATAATGGGCACCATGGACCCATATCAATTGGAGCTTTTGTCAAAGGATGACTGCTGGGATGTCTTCCGAAAAAGGGCATTTAGGATGGGGGAAGAGCAGGTTCCAAACTTGGTAGAAATTGGAAAGGAGATTGTGAAGAAATGTGGGGGCCTACCTCTTGCAGCAAGGACTCTAGGAGGCCTAATGAGATTTAAAACCGAAGAAAATGAGTGGTTATTAGTCAGAGACAGTGATACTTGGAATCTAATTGAAGATGGAAGTGGAATATTACCTGCCTTAAAGTTAAGTTTTAATCATCTGTCATCACATTTGAAACAATGCTTTGCATATTGTAAATTATTCCCAAAAGATGCTATAATTGAGAAGCATAAACTTATTCAACTCTGGATGGCAGAAGGTTTTATTCAATTTTCCAAAGGAATTAAAGAGCCAGAGGATATTGGTAATGAGTATTTTAATGACTTATTGTGGAGATCTTTCTTTCAAGATGTAGGGAAAGATAATTATGGAAGCATAATTGAGTGCAAGATGCACGATCTTGTCCACGATCTTGCACAATCTGTTGGAGGAGCTGAATATGCAATTCTTGAAGTTGGTGAGGGTGCGGCTCTCCCTAACATGGTCCGTCATACATCAATAGTTTCTGAATTAAGAGTACATCACAAACCCTTGTCTAAATTAAAGAATTTACGAACATTCCTTTTTGCCTATGTGGGATTGAATCGTCAGAAGCCCCTTCTTCAATTGGCCTTAAGCTTTATGCAATTGCGTGTTTTGGATTTAAGTAACACAGGAATTAAAAAGCTGCCAAGATCCATTGGTAAGTTAAAACATTTAAGGTATCTTGATCTCTCTCGTTCTTGCATTGAAACACTTCCCACATCCATTTGCTCCCTCAGGAATATCCAAACCATAAAACTCATGGGTATCGAAAACCTCCGGATGTTGCCAAAAGATTTGAGAAAGATGATTAGCCTCAGAAATCTAGAGTTTGATACTTGGTCGGTGGCTCAGATGCCATGGAGGATTGGACAACTGAGTGGGCTTCAGACATTGACAATGTTTGTGGTTGGTCAAGAGAGAGGGCGTACCATAACAGAATTACAAGGCCTAAACCTCCGAGGTGAGATAACCATCTGCCGCTTGGAGAATGTGAAAAATGCCAGTGATGCCAAGAAAGCCAACCTAAAGGATAAGCGAAACCTATGCTCGTTAAGCTTATCTTGGGATGACATTAGTGATGCTAACTTGGAACAGGAGGTGGAGGCCGTGTTAGAAGGCCTACAGCCTCACCCAAATTTCAAAGATTTATCCGTGTGGAAGTATATAGGTACCAAAATGCCTAGTTGGATGAATAATTTAATGCTCCCAAATTTAGTTAAGATGTCACTACGCATTTTCAAAAACTGTGAACATCTCCCCCCTTTTGGACAATTACCCTTCCTTAAAAGTCTCACACTAAACGGATTGGATGCAGTGAGATGCCTCAGTAATGACTTCTACGGTGAAGGCATGGCAGTAGTATTTCCATCGTTGGAGACACCCCATCTATTCAGAATGCGGAATTTGGAAGAATGGTTGAATTTTCATGAAAGACGAGTAATGCCTTGTCTTACCGATTTGCAAATCCTTAGTTGCCCCAAGTTGGCAAACATGCATGGTTTTCATCAGTTAAAAATGTTACATTTTATGAAAGCAATGAGATGATATTAAGGTCAGCAGCCAACCTTACCTCAATTTCCTCTCTACATATTAGTGGATGTCCAGATCTATTGTCTTTGCCAGAAGGTTTGCTAAAGAACAACATCCATCTCCAGTCTCTTAGAATTTAGGATTGTCCTAGGCTTCAAATTTTGCCAGAGGAATTACAGAATCTCACTTCCCTTAATAATTTGGAAATCGTTAGATGTATTAATGAAATATCTTTACGTGGAGAAGGAATCCATGGCTTTACACCTCTCACTACTTTGCATATCGGTAACTGTACTAAATTGTACGGGTAGCTGCAATATTTGAAAGCCCTTCAAAGATTGTCTATTATATGTGATGATGTTGAGATGGAATACGGGTATGCAACACACTACCGACCTTAATTACCTTATGATTTATGGCTGTCCTAAGTTGGAGTCCTTGCCAGACTGGATTGGAAACTTCAAGTCCCTTCGCTCCCTGTTACTTAGTAATAATCCTAGGCTTTCGTCTCTACCAACTGCATTACAACATCTCCATGCCCTTCAAAGTTTGTTTATCTATTCTTGTCCCCTATTGGAGAAGCGATACAAGAAAGAGAGGCGAGGCGAGGATTGGCATATCATAGCTCACATCCCAATTATTTATATTTGAAATCTCTCCACAAGTGTAGTCCAAGCGGTTGGTGGGAAGAGGCAAGTGATTAGATGGTGTCTTTAAGGACAGACAGTATCACTGACAAGTCTCATTGGCTTCTCCATCTTGGTTTTTATGTGAAAGCATGCGTGTTGGGGGTGGGTACCTTGTTATCATAGTGTGCTTGCAAATCACAGACCGTTGCATAATGGATGAGCAAAGCGGATTTCCTGAAGCCGTTCCTGAAATAACCCAAGGTTAACGCCTTTTTTGCTTTCTTATCCATAGTTAAGCAGGTTAACTTGTCTGATTTGGGGGGAAAACCAGAGGGAAAAAACCCTACGACCACGGTTCTTGCTACCACTACTTCACTGATGCCAGGAGGAGAAGTGTTTTTCGGCGCTGACGACGATTGTAGAAGCAACAAACCATTTGCATCTCCTCTGTTTTTACAGGAATATATTTGCCTTGGTGAATGTGTTTTTGTAATGCCCCTAACACCATTTAACTGTTCATACAGGGGTAAAGTGGGGAAATAAAAATAAAAGAGATAAAAACAGAACGAAAAGAGGGGTTTTACATTCTGTATCGTGAAAAACTTTCAGAGCATTTGAGAAAGAAGGAAAAACAGGAGGAAAGAAGAGAAGAGAAAAAAGAAAAAGGAGAAGAGGAAAAATGAAATGGAAAGTGGGGGTTTGGCCCAGATTTTCCCAGATCTGTAAGTGGTTTCCATATTTCACTATTTATAGTGAGCTGTGTGTCTGATTTGTCATTTCTTTTCTTGCTAGTTGGTTGTTTCAGGTTATATTAAATGAAAAATATATATACTAGCTGTTAAAAATATTATCTTTTTATTTAGGATTTACAAATTAGTTGTTGTCTGCAAATTGGTTGTTACCTGTAAGTTTTTTTTTAGGGTTAGCCTAAAAGAACTGAGCTATGCTGTAGGGTCGAGGTTTTTAAGTTTATTTCTACATGAAATTATTGATTTTAAAATTTAATACAACACATAATCTGTTATTCTTGTCTTTGTAGACTAATTGTATATTAATCTTTGCAATTATTACTTCCTATTGGTTCTTAAATGTAGAAGAACATGCATGAAATAGATAGAAAGACATGATTCTTGATTTTTTTATTTAATTTAGTATCATAGCATTCCTTTAAAGTAATTCATATAGCAGTCTATGAGAATGAGGTTTTGATAGCCCGGTATCGTGAAACTTTAAATTATGTAAAATGAGATTGTTCCCTTTGTTGATACATTTTTGGGATATATTAGCCCTTTAGAGACAGCCCAAGTGAGCATGTATTGCATAAATAAATATACATTTGCAATCCAATGATTTATACTTTTGCATGGTGCTCTATGGGTGAGGCTTGAGGCCGGGGCAGCTTGGTGGATGCACCAGAGTTAGCCTATCCCTGTGTAAGGAGGGGCAAAAGGAACCCCCAGATTTATCTGGAGCTACCCATGTGACTTCTTGTGAGGAGATCACCAAGCGGGGTTCGCGGTACGTAACTTATGGTTATTGCTTTTTCTGTGTATTTAGGCACAGACGTGATCCCCAGATTTGTCCGGAGCTGCTTAGTGGTGGCCGGGTCTAGTTTGCAGTATGCACTTATACAGTGCTTAAGACTTGATTTGCACCACTTCTATGTGGTTGATGTTGCTTAGCATGGATCTATCAGTCAGATGAGATTTTAACACCTAAAAGTGTCAGGTGTAGACATATATTAGCTCTATATGTATCTTTATATAAAATGAGGTTTATTATTTGCCATGTTATAGCAGAATGAACTCTTTGGGATGAGTTAACATTTGTTTATGCTTAAGACTTGATGATTATGTTTACATATCACTGCTTAGCTTGCTTAACGTTATATCATTGCTATGCTATTAGTATTGTTGAGTTGTATGCTTGCCATGTTACATTATTGGGTGTGTGTGTATTATAAATTATGGGATATGGGGATCCCTTACGAGCTATTGTAGCTCACCCATGATTAAACCATTCTTTTTAAGATAAGGACATTCCTAGCGCTTTGGGCCGAACAGATCCCCAATCGTAGTGATACTCGCCATGACTGAGGCATTTGGTAGTTTTATTTTGGTGTATAGTGTATATGAGGATGTATGGTCCTAGTCTAGGGTGGCTTTGTGTGCTCTTCCTTTCAGGTATCTATATGAATCAACTTGTATTTTAGTATAACCCATTTTGTATGGTTACTGGATTATGACATATGTTGGTAACTAATGATGTCTTTTGGTGGCATGTGTATATTTTCTCTTATGAATGAAAATGGTTCCCATACGAATAGCTAGATGGTTCGTATATAGTTGTTTCTATGGATGGATTTGCTATAAACTATTGTTTATCAGGTGATATAACCTCTTGATATGGGACACTTGTCCTCATGGGTCCTAATTACGGGGAGGTGCTGTCGAGATTTCGGTAAGAAAACCTATGTAGACATGTTTCCCTCTATTTTAGAGGCGAGCATTGGTTTAAGGTACTCCCTATCTGTCACGTGTCAGCATTTGGATCCGGGGCGTGACAGAAGTTGGTATCAAAGCTCTAGGTTTAGATGTTCCTTAGGATAAGAGTCTAAGGTCAGGAATTGCATTTTATACAAGTGTATATAGAGCCATAGGATGTCACAGTATTTAGTTGGTTATTCTATATTGTCATCCGATGATGATATTTATTCTGTAATGTTTATTTCCATAGGATGAGTCATCCCGAACTTCCTGCTCCTAAGGGTGATGGTCTCAGGAATTTGAGACAATTTATGACTTCCTTTATTGACTCTGTGAGTTAGAGAATGTAAGAAAATTTAAATTTGCGGCAACTAGCGAAGGATCCTAGCCAAATTACCCAAGAGTTCACGAGACTCAATCCTCCTACTTTTGCTGGGACATCAGACCCATTGGTTGTTGAGGATTGGTTGGAGCAATTGGACAAGATATTTAAGGTTATGCACTATCCTATTGAGTACTAGATTAACTTAGCTATATATATGTTAGAGGGAGAGGCCAGCCGTTGGTGGCGCTCTCTGAAGAGGTTTCGATAGTCTAATGATTCTCCTATGCTTTGGGACACTTTTGAGAAAGTGTTTAATGAGAGATATTTTCCTGAGTCTATACAGCAACAAAAGATAAATGAGTTCATGGAACTGAAGCAAGGTGATATGACAGTGCAAGACTATGAGAACAAGTTTTAAGCACTCTCCCGGTGTGTTTCATCTCTTATTGCTGATGAGCGAGTGAAGGCATTAAAGTTCCTTAGAGGACTTAAACCCGGTATACGTGACAGGATTATTCCATTTGGGGAGACCACCTATGCTAGCATTCTTATGCATGCACAACTTATTGAGGGGGATGGATGGAGAATCAGAGGGAGGAGCAGAGGAAGAAAGTGCGACATGACTCAGGTCAAAATGTGAAGCATCAGGCCTAGTCTTCTAGGGGTTCACACACACCCCACACTGATAAGAGGGATCGATGACCATGTAGTAGGTGTGGTTTGAGGCACATTTCACCACAGTGTTCCTGTGAGCCAAGGACTTATCATAATTATGGGAAAAAGGGACACATTGTTATGTATTGTTATCAGAAGGATAGACAGCAAGATCAGCAGCAGCATTAGAGGAGGCCGTTGCAGGCACACTCATCATCACCACAATCATAGAAACCGACAATACAGAGGCAGGTAGAGGGGTCAGGTATGAGGCCAAAGATTCAGGGCCAAGTTTATGCTATGACGAGGGGTGATGCCCAAGCTTCCAGGGATGTTGTGGAATGTACTATTCATATATTCCATTTTCTTGCCTATGTTTTGATAGATCCTGGTTCTACGCATTCCTTCATTTCTCGTGTATTTGCTTCTCAAATTGGGATTGAACCTCAACTGCTTGATTTTAAACTATGTGTTGCTAAACCCATGGGTGCTACTATGGTTACTAAGTTAGTGTGCAAGTCATGCATTATCTAGGTAGGAGATCAGGAGTTGACAGTAGATTTGATTCTTTTACAAATGTCTAACTTCGATGTAATTCTGGGCATGGACTGGCTAGCCATGTACCACGCCAATGTTGACTGCTTTAGCAAGATAGTGACCTTCCATTTACCTGGACAGAGTGAGTTTCAGTGTGAGGGTACTAAGGATCTGCCTGCTACTAGCTTTATTTCTGCCATTGGTGCACATCATCTTATACTAAAGGGATGTTATGGTTTTCTGGCCCATTTATGCAAAACTCAGGGAAATGAGTTAATGTTAGAAGACATTCATGTGGTTAGAGAATTTCCTAATGTGTTTCCTAAAGATTTACCAGGTTTACCCCCTAGTAGAGAGGTTGATTTTCACATTGAGTTTCTACCTGAGACAACTCTTATCTTTAAGGCACCTTATAGATTGGCACCTCCAGAGTTGAAAGAACAGTTTCAAGATTTATTAGATAAGGGTTTGATTAGACCTAGTGTGTCACCTTGGGGAGCCCCAATGTTATTTGTAAAGAAGAAAAATGGTTCCTTTAGGATGTGTATTGATTATAGGGAGTTGAACAAGGTGACAATCAAAAACAAGTATCCATTGCCTATAATAGATGACTTGTTTGACCAGTTAAAGGGTGGTACCTACTTCTTGAAGATTAATCTAAGATCTGGTTATCATCAGTTGAGGATTAGGGAAGAAGATATTCTAAAATCCCCCTTTAGAACCAAATATGGTCATTATGAGTTTAGAGTCATGCCTTTTGGTTTGACTAATGCCCCAACGGTGTTCATAGATTTAATGAACAGGATATTCAAGCCCTATTTAGATCAGTTCATTATCGTGTTTATTGATGATATTTTGATATACTCTTCTACTTGTGATGATCATGGTGAACACTTGAGGATCACACTATAGGTGTTGAGGGAGCATCAGTTGTACGCCAAACTAAGTAAGTGTGAATTCTGGCTGCGACAGGTTACATTTTTGGGACATGTGGTGTCTCAAGATGGTATTTCAATAGATCCAACTAAGGTTGAGGCAGTAATGAATTGGGAGAGACCTAAAAATGTTTCAGAGATTTGAAGTTTCTTGGGACTAGCCGGTTATTATAAGAGGCTTGTTAAGGGATTCTCTACCCTTGCAGCTCCTTTGACCCAGCTAACCCAAAAAGAAGTGGAGTTTGACTGGACAGATGAATGTGAGATGAGTTTTCAGCAACTTAAGGACCGTCTTACTTCAGCCTTAGTGCTCACTATTCCATCAGAAGGCGGTGGTTTTGTCATCTTTAGTGATGCATCACATAGAGGTCTAGGTTGTGTTTTAATGCAACATGGCAGGGTAGTAGCCTATGCTTCGAGACAGCTGAAGAAGCATGAGTAGAATTATCCGACTCATGATTTAGAATTAGCAGCTGTAGTGTTTGCATTGAAATTTTGGAGGCATTATCTATATGGGGAGCGGTTTAAGATCTTTACAGATCATAAAAGTTTAAAGTATCTTTTCTCTCAAAAAGATCTTAACATGAGGTAGAGGAGGTGGATAGAATTTCTTAAGGATTACGACTGCACCATCAATTATCATCCAGGAAAAGCCAATGTTGTGGCAAATGCCTTACGTCATAAAACTAGTGTTTTGATGGCTGAATTAGTGGCTAGAAAGTGACAACTTCTGAAATATATTGGAGATTGGAATACTGAGTTGGAGTTACAGGTTGATGAGGCTACTGTTAGTGCTAGATTGGCTAATTTGGACATCTGGTCTGATTTTGTTCAACATATCATTGATACCCAAATGAAAGATGTCAAGTTAGCAAAGATATATAACAAGGTTCTTAAGGGCTTAAGGCCAGACTTCAAGATTCACTCTGATGGTGGATTATATTTCCATGGTAGGTTGTGTGTTCCTGATGATCCTGAATTGAAAAACAAGATATTGGAGGAAGCCTACAAATCCCGATATAGTATATATCCAGATAGCACCAAGATGTACAAAAACTTGAGAAACATATATTGGTGGAATAACATGAAATGTAAGGTTGCACAGTATGTTCAATGTTGGTTGGTTTACCAGAGGGTAAAGGTAGAACACCAAAGTCCAGTAGGTTTATTACAACCTTTTCCTATTCTTAAGTGGAAATGGGAGCACATTACCATGAATTTCGTTATGGGGTTACCTCGAACTAAGAGTGGTAATGATGCAATATGGGTGATTGTTGATAGGCTTACCGAATCAGCCCACTTCTTAGTAATTAAAGCTACTCATTCTATGGAGGATTTAGCTAAGTTATACATTAAAGAGATAGTGAGATTGCATGGAGTTCTAATGAGTATTGTTTCTGATAGGGACTCATGATATACATCACATTTTTAGGGGACTTTACAGGTTGCTTTGGGTACTAGACTAGAGTTTAGTACAGCTTTCCATCCTCAGACTGATGGACAGTAAGAGAGGACTAGTCAGACACTAGAAGACATGTTGAGAGCCTGTATGATTAACTTCCAGGGTAGTTGGGATGATCACCTTCCGTTGATTGAGTTTGCTTATAATAACAGTTATTATGCTAGTATTGAAATGGCACCTTATGAGGCTCTTTATGAGAGGAGTTGTAAATCTCCTATTTGTTGGTATGAGGTTGGTGAAAGGAGATTATTGGGGCCTGAGTTAGTGCAACAAACATCAGAAAATGTAAACATTATTAAGGAATGTATTCGTACAGCTCAGAGTCGACAGAAGTGTTATGCAAACAAACATAGAAGGAAGTTAGAATTCTAAGTTAGGGATTATGTTTTCTTGAGAATTTCTCCTACTAAAGGTGTCACTCGTTTTGGGAAAAGAAGTAAACTCGATCCCAGATTCATTGGGCCTTTTGAGATTTTGAGTCGCATTAGCAAAGTTGCTTATAAGTTAACTTTACCACCCAAGCTATCTGGGATACACAATGTATTTCATGTATCTATACTCTGAAAGTATACACGACACCCATCACATGTCATTGAGTATGAGCCTATCTAGTTCAATGAAGATATATCTTATGAGAATCATTCAATTCAAATTGTAGAATGAAAAGAACACATCTTGCGTTTCAACCGTGTTCCACTTGTGAAAGTAGCATGACGACATCAAGATCTTGAGGATACAATATGGGAACGTGAGGATGTGATACGGAAGAAATATCCAGAGTTGTTCACTTTAGGTATATAAATTTCAGGGACACAATTTTTTTTTAAGGGGTAGATTGTAATGCCCTTAATGCTATTTAACTGTTCCTACAGGGGTAAAGTGGGAAACTAAAAATAAAAGAGATAAAAACATAATGAAAAGAGGGGTTTTACATCCCGTGTAGTGAAAAACCCTCAGAGCGTCTGAGAAAGAGAGGAAAACAATAGGAGAGCAAAGAAAAGAGAAAAGAGAAGAAGGAGAAGAGGAAAAAGGAAAAGGGAAAGTGGGGGTTTAGCCTAGATTTCTCCAAATCAGGTAAGTGGTTTTCATATTTCACTATTTATAGTGAGTTGTGTGCCTGATTTGTAAATTCCTATCTTGCATGTTGGTTGTTTTAGGTTATATCTGATGAAAAATATATATTTTACTGTTAGGAATATCTTATTTTTGTTTAGAATGTATAAATTAGTTGTTGCCTACAAATTTTCCTTTAGGGTTAGCCTAAAAGAACTAAGTCATATTGTAGGGTTAAGGTTTCTAAACCTATTTCTACATGAAATTAATGATGAGAGAATTTAATAAAATATAAAATCTATTATTCTTGTTTTTATAGACTAATTGTATATTAATTTTTGTAATTATTGCTTTCTATTGGTTCTTAAATGTAGAAGAACATACATGAAATAGATAGAAAGACGTGATTCTTGATTTTTTTCATTTATTTTAGTATCATAGCATTCCTTTAAAGTAATTCATATAGCAGTCTATGAGAATGGGGCTTTGATAGCCCGGTATTGTAAAACTTTAAATTATGTAGAATGAGATTATTTCCTTTGTTGATATATTTCTTAAGATATATTAGCCCTTTAGAGATAGCTCAAGTGGGCATGTATTGCATAAATGAATATACCTTTGTAATCCAATGATTTATACTTTTCCATGGTGCTCCATGGGTGAGGCCTAGGGCCGGGGCGGTCTAGTGGACACACCAGAGTTAGCCTATCCCTACGTAAGGAGGCGCATAAGGAACCCCTAGATTTATCTGGAGCTTCACTCGTGACTTCTTGTGAGGAGATCACCAAGCGGGGTTTGCGGAACGTAACTTATGGTTATTGCCTTTCCTATGTATTTAGGCACAAATGGGATCCTCGGATTTGTCCGGAACTGCTTAGTGGTTGGCCACTATTAAACGGGGTCCAGTTTATAGAATGCACTTATACAGTGCTTGAGACTTAAATTGCACCACTTCTATGTGGTTAATGTTGTTTAACATGGATCTATCAGTCATATGAGATTTTAACACCTAAAAGTGTCAGGTTTGTAGACATATATTAGCTCTGTCTGCATCTTTATATAAAATGAGGTTTATTAATTACCATGTTATAATGATCTAGCAAAATGAATTCTTTGGGATGAGTTAACATTTGTTTATGCTTAAGACTTGATGATTATGTTTACATATCACTGTTTAGCT